>NHOP01000898.1:0-12466 GCA_018697155.1 Pyramimonas parkeae | reverse complement strand
GGCTGATGGACTTGAGGACGTCATGCACCTGTGATTAAGATCTGTAGCGTCTTGCCGCTAGTCTGGAGTTTCCTCTCCAGACTCTGATTTTGTGAGGAGCAGATAGGGATGTGCTTTTTTTCAAGGTAGAAGCTGCGCAGGTCAATCAGAGGATAAGTCCAAAAAGAGCATTGAAAGTACAAAGCGCAGTCAGAAAAACCCTGGCAGTTGGACAGCTGCATGGGGGGCAAGCACAAAGCACGGATTCTGAGGAGCAATGTGCCCTAATTCCTGTTAGGATCATATGATCCAGTGATTGCAGACTTTTCGAGTTGCAGGTGAATTATGATGGCATGCTGTGGTGGGGAACATCTGTGGTGACCCGGGGGGTTTAGGGTTTAGGCTTTTAAACAAAAACGCGACAAATGAGAATATATGAACAAGAAGATAAAATTCCATCACCCTTATGAGAAGATACCACGGTTGCCGTGGTGTAGGATTTGCGGCCGTAGACTTTGCAAAGCAAGCAGTCATATCGAGTGTGCCTTCAGTTGCTTGACGATGTCGGGACCAACGCAACGTCGTGGATTCCTTGCAACCCCTATTCCCTACACAAGAATTTTCTCTTTTGAGCGTATTAGGTCAGGAAGCACTTGAGGCCTCTGCTCGAGGATGGCGTTTTGTGCGTGAGCTTGTTTTGCGCCTGAGATCATTTTTGTGCGCATCCTTGCCAGGTGTCCATATCTTTGAGTGACTGGAATACCACCGATGCAGCTGTGGGGTGTGCTCCAGAGACGGTGTGCTCCATTAAACCCACATCTCATTCAAAATTGTTACAGGAACAAAGGTTTCGGATTTCGGATAAGTTGGTACAACTGGTCGGTATGGGCTACTTCTGGGATGGTACCCTAGAGGCATGCACTTTGATGGTACTGATTCCGTGATGTTTTCTGGATGTTGAGTCCACTCCAACAAGCCTGTGGTTCTACGTGTCAACACTCACGATGATTTGTCTGATAAATCTGGCTGCATGAATCCTCAAACCTCCACATAACGCGATTATGGATTCTATCATTTCAATCATGTGGAAATTCGGCGGTTGCAAATATTCCCACTATGTGTCTGTTGCAGCCATGCGAGCGCACTCATCGGAACATTGAAGGTGTGCCGACGAGACATAAACAAGCGTTTAGTGGTTGTCTGGGAACAGCAAGCCTCCAATAGCCCTCGAATTTCGAGGCTTGTAATGAGTGGTTCGGGAAGAAGCTTTACGCATCAAGTATATTAATGTAGTATGTGTTGCCCAACCATGCCAAGTGGCCCAGTTGACAGGGCGACGACTTTATACGCACCTTGTCCGGGTTCAAGCCCCGATCTGGATAGGTACTATCTCGGCCGATGATTTATCAAAGGCCATGCTGGTTGGCGGGTCATCTTTGTTCGTGAAGGGATCATATCAATGGCCTATACAATCACCATGACATCTAGTGGCTGAGAAACACTTTTGTTTTTAACGAAACGCTGTTGTTCATCTGGTATCGTACCATATTTCGTCCCATATATGTGTACCTAGAGTATGTTACATATGGTTTTTTCACAGGTCAGCAAACTGTCTCGATGTGGATGGCAAGGTATGTTTTTCCTTGGGCCACGCAATATGTGTGTTGACACAATGCATGGGTCTTGAAGATAAACCTGTGCAACAATACGACTTATCGTGCAATTCAGTTGACATGGCTCCTCACCTTTTTGGTATGGGTCATGTCCCCATATATACACCTACTGCAGGGGTATAGTTTTACGTGTGACTCAGCTGGTATAGCTTCGCACCAAGTGAGTGAGAGAGCTCACATAGCGGTGTTTCTGATACTCATGATAATGGCATGTGCTGTATCTATGCAGCCACTCAAAGGGCTGGACACCGTAAAGGACATCCAAAATTCCACCGTGCTTACAACATTTTCTGTGTCCCACGAAGTGGACCCGGGTGACGAAGTCGTGCTTGTGGGCGAGGACTCCGAGCTTGGCAGGTATTACAACCTCAGCTACCAGTGGTTCACAAGAAATCTGGAGCCTGTTTGAACAGCTGCATATCAGAGGCTTTGTAACCGCATGGCATCTTGCACGCCGACAACCTAATTTTTTCGAGTCAGACTTTTTGAACAGACATCTCAGAAGAAACATCAAAGCAACATCCCTCTCTTCTTGATTACAGTAGGAGCTTGCGTATCAGTCGAGCTCCTATTCCTCCTCCCCTACAGTTCTCGTTTTCAATGCATTGATCTTCCTTATCCCCTATCTGCTTTTTGAGCATTCCTCTAACCAGCAAGGGCTCCGCCGGGGTGCGGTGTGCGTTCGCGCATTTGCAGCTGGGACGTGGAGCACGGCCTGACCATGGTTCGGCAAGAGAGGGTGCAGGATAGTAGGAACAAAGAAAACGATAGCGAGGAGAAAGTGGGGAGTGATTCTGTGTGGACCGCGTGTGCCCGGCTGCCCCCGAAAAAGCACGAGTTCAAAGCAGTGGTGCATCTGGGCGACGGCACTGTGATGTGGCAACCCACCCAGGAGAATTCTTCGTTGGACCTGAGCTTGTTTGCAGCAACGCCGGGCGGAGGGGTGCTGGTGACTATGCCAGACTGGCACAACGAGCACGTGACCACCCAACCGTTCGCGGCGGTGTGTGCGCCACCTTCCCCGCGTCATTCAGCCCTTCGCTCCGCTGCACATCCTAGCTTTCCTCTCCGTTCACAACCAGCGTCCCTACGCTTCCCTGTTTCGGAATCAACCTTGCAGCGTCGCAGTTGCCTGCGGGTGTGGTGTTGAGTGTCTGTGAACCTTTCAACCACCAGTGTTCATGATGGTCGTTTATGCGATTGGTGTGATCACGCGCGAATCGAAGATGACCTGTCAAGCCAGCATGGCGTTTTTGATCAATCATCGGCCGAGGCAGTACCTACTCATGTCAGGGCTCGAACGCCGGCTCGGCATTTTAGGGTCCATGTTTAAATGGATGAGGTGGTTGTTTGCTGGACAAGGGACAAGGAGGTCTCGGTAGACGTCGGGTGCACTTGCAGGTGCACTGCGTGTGAACCTTAGTCTCGTCGAAAACACATCCATCCGGCTAAAGCTCAGAACTGTACAGCTGTGGAGCAACGTGCAAGCAAACACAAGGCGTACTTACCTTGTACAGCAAAATGTTGATGAAGATGAATGCAAAGAAAAAGGTTGATAGCAAAGTCACAATCCCAAACAATCATTGTATTGAGCGTAGGATCCATAATTGGGAATTTGCGCAAGGCTGCTTGGGTTGGTGGTTGTGGTCAGCCTCTGTGCGGAATGGCAGTGACAATGTTGACAAAAACTGCTTCTTAGCGAGGACATATCTGCTGAGACTCTTTGCAAACCTTCTGGGGCTTGGATCCCGGACAAGTTATGCAAAGGTCAGTAGAGATACTGGGCCCCCCAACAGAAGAAATCAGGTGGTTGCCTCCACGAGTGGTAGATTGCTGAGCATTAAACATACCTTGCCCTACATTGCCTCGGTGTTTTCCACCTTGCGGTGTGAATAGTATTGTCAGTTGATTAGTAGAGGCAGCACCCTTGAATGGGGCGAGGGCATGATCCCTTCCGACACACCACGACCCCCCAACCCCCTGCGGGCGGTTCATTATGAAAATTATCATTGTCAATATCAATATCATCAGTATCTTCATAATGGTTATCATCATCATTGGACCATGAACATTACGAGTGCCGGTATCATCCCCTCATTTCCACCCTGCTTCGACCTATCAATCACAAGCGGCATTTTGGCTGGAACAGTCTGAGGAGGGTGATGTAGCTGGCGCTACGGCGGAGATAGAGCTCACGCACGCCCGCCTCAACCAGCTCATTGACCAAGCGGGCAGTTCCCAAGAAGTGGCTGCTATAGTGCGGCAGTATCACGCCTGTTTCAGCGGAACTCATGTGTGCAATGCGCTCCTGAGAATGGAGGCGTTGGGCATTGTGGAGCCTGAGACGGGGCGCCTCAAAGGTGAGTAGCCCGCCAGTGCGGGCGAGAAAAATGGTATGATGTAATAACGATAATAATCATGATAATGATAGTGATGAAAATAATGATAATAGTAATGATAATGATAATACTGGAAGTAATCATGATAATAGCAATGATACTGATAATAGTGATCATAGTGATAATCACAATGATGATATTCATGATAATCATCGTGAACCCCGCTTGCACCTGGGGGTTGGTTCGAGGCTAGTCCCCAGCCACGAGATCTGCCCTTGCCTAAGCATGCGCTGCGGCATCAGTATCACAATAACCATGCTATTGCCGCAGTGCATCAGTATGTTTGTTGGCGTTTGTTTTTGTGTTCAAATATTTGTGCAGCTTCGTTGAATGGACAGAGGATTTCGAATTCTGTTTCCTGTAGAGATGCCGAGGCTTCCTGCGCTTATTATCGGAGTGGTGCCTGTCAGTACCACAGGCTCTGGTGGTCACGCCAAATTTCCTGTATACTTCTCAGGCGTAATTTTGTGCTGAGGAACCACCTTGGGATGATGAATATCGATTCATGTATCGGAAGCAGACTGGAACACGATTTACAGAAGGCCATCCCAATGCGCCAACACGTCAGTTCCCCACAATTGCACGGGGAACATCAAAACTAGGCAGCCCTTCTCATTCTACATCGGGCATGAGTTAGATCTATTGCCAGGCCTTGGTAGCCTGAGCAAGGTGGGTTTTGGGTTTACAACATTGTTATTCTGCACACATCCCGGACTATCCAGGAATTTCAGATTGGGTCCAAATCTTCTTTTTGTTGGAAATCATGTCGGATAGCCTAGTTGGTAAGGGCGACGGCTTCCTCTGCAGTAAAGCCGAGCCCTGACATGGGTAGGTACTGCCTGGGCTGATGATTCATCGAAAGCCATGCTGGCTGGCGGTTCATCTTTGATTAGGGAGTGATCACACCAATTGCCTAAGTAGTCACCATGAAAACTGGTAGTTCAAAAGTTAAGTTCAGTTTGCAAAGCCTCGACTGTCTACGCTAGAATTTGTTCTTGGATATCCGCGGTGAGCAATTGGCCACATCACCACCATGCATCCTGTTTTCTTACAACCTCTCTGTTTGTCATGCCCCCCTGAGCAGCGAGAACCGGTCTTCAAGATATTGGAGCCTTGGTCAAGGACCATGCTCACTGCAGGTATACCTATTTAGGTTCCTGTTCACGCACATCAACCATGTCCATGTGTGCACCCTCCTCTTCCTCCCCCCCTTCATAAGAACGCAAGCTTCGTCTCCAATGGTTCTCTTGTTCCGATTCATTTTCTGTAATGGAAGTTGTATTTTTTATGACTGTTGGTGTCCGTACAATTTCGGATTTCTTGCTGCCTCGGTGCACTGAGCATTGACTCGACCCGGCCACACTTGCTTACTGGCTAAGTGCAACACCTGTAGCTGGAGGCGAAATCACCTCTGAGCCTACAAATCGCCATGCAGGAGATTCACACTCACATTTCATCATTGGTTGCTATGTTTGTAAGAACTATGAGATTCGTTGACCTGGGCTAGACATGGCCAGCTTATCTGGTAGGGGCAACGCCTGGGGCTGAGGAGAGGGCAAGACCTGTTCCAGCCAACCCCCAGCTGGGCCGGGGATACACACTTGTTATAGCTATTATCACGATTATGGTTATTATCATTATGATTGGTTTTTTTGTTGTTGTCATCATTTTTGCTATTACTATCATTATCATTATTGTCACTATCGCTATTATCATGATTATTACCCTTACTATCATCATAGGCGTGCACCTCATTATGCTAGCGGCTCAACTCCCAGAAGGACCATGAGAGCTAGAAATTTTGTGCTACGCTCGGAAAGTCTACAAGAATTTCGTTTTAGGACTCTGCTCCCATGCAGATTCGCCTGGTATCGAAACGCCCCACCTACAACGCGTGCAATACTGCACAGGGCCAAACCATCTGTCACGGCTCTAAGACAGAGTCAACTTCGTCCATCATGTTTTCAGTTTGTCCCCATTCGGCAACCACGCTGCAGTTTCTTCCACGCAAAAACGGTTGCTGCGCGAATTGCAATGCAGGCGCGGAGGCGTACGCCCTGGACAAGTTGGAGGTGTTGATTGAGAGGATGGCTCACAAGTACAGTGTGCGCACGCTTGTCCGATGCGTGCACTCTCTTGCGCGCATGAACCAGAAGGCGGACATGGTGTTTGAGGCAGTGGCCTGGCAGGTGGAGAAGAAATCGGGCAAGTTGCAACCGGAGGAACTGTCAGACATGCTGTGGGCGTTTGCGCAGATGGGCCACTTAAGCTCGGACCTTCTTCAGCAGGTTGAGATGCCATTGGTTGATGGCTTAGTGGATAGAGGGATGGCTTAGATGCGGGGCTTTGATGTAAAGCCGATATTAAGATGTTTGTGTGTGTTTGTGGGGTGTGTGTGTATGTGTGTGTGTGTTTTGGACACCTTCTGCTTGGCACCGAAGATTATCGAGCTTTGCATGCCTTGTGTGATTGATGCATAGAGTGTTCCTACTGATAGGCGCGAACACTCGGTACATCCAACGTGTTTTATGGACTAGGTGGATATGTACTCTGGTATGTGCACCTTCTATACTAAAGAGCACTACATACAATTGACAAAATTCCAAACGCGACAGGCCGTATTCGTTCATTTCCTGCTCTAATTTTCAATATCTGATAAACTTCATTTCAATATATACTTTCCTGAGCAAAGCTTCAAACAAATAGACGTGCACGCTTCCGTCTGTCTTCTTGATGAAGTATCGGGAAGCGTGTGCCTTTTTCAACATGCAGCTGCTAAAGGAGCTTTGCGGTATGCGACTTCGGATTCGCACATTTCATGAAAGCTTCTTGACAATTGACTGACAGCCTATGGTGCACATTATATGTGTCCTCCACATTCACCAGCAGCAAGGTTCTCTTGAAGTGCTTGTGCTGGATCTTCACCAGCCTGCATGAAGGATGCACTACCAGCACATAAGCCCATGCAAATATGTGACGCAAGATTTTGCCCAAAGGAAACGATATTTTCTAACTGCCGTCTGATCCCACACAGTTCGGTAACTACAACCCAGTTGCTGTGGTTTTGAAGCCATCTTGCCGGGATTCATTTGCAGGTGGAGAAGGACCTCCTGCGGCATGCAAGTGCGTTTGAAATGGAGCATGTCGTGCAGATCATGCGTGCTCATGCTCTGGTCGGATACAGCTCGCGGATTTTGTTCAAGGCCCTGACTGAGAGGGCGGTAAAAGAAGTTGCACATCTGGACGAATCCCAACTGGCCAGCGTGGTGTGGTCGTTTGCGAGCCTCTCAGAAGACGCGCCTGAAGTGTTCGATGCCCTTGCAAAACAAGTAATTCAACGTGCAGGTGCTGCAGGCTCGTGGTTTTGTTCCGATTTGATTGTCTGGCCTGGACTCCTGCAAGATAAGTGGCAGCATAGAAGATTACCCAAATATTTGGTGTGGTTCGTCCGCAACTGCATGGTTTGTGATGAAGCCTGTTATGGTCTAGCATAATTTGATAGAGGACTAATGGGTAAAATGTTGCGCGACTGGTGCGTGATGGTATACTTCGTGATGGTAGACAATGGTAGAATACCTTTGTAGCATACAATTCGAACATCTTGGGCGGAGCTACCGCCGTCTTAGTTTGGTGACATCTAGGGCTGTATGGTGCCGAACCAGTGATAATACTCTGGTATGAGATGATACAGGGAGTTGAGCCTCCGATAATGTGGAGGCTCCCTAGAAAAGTATCCCTGCAACAGATGCAGTTACTGTATTGAGATGGCTTTTTTGAAATAGTTGCTCTTGAGAGATGGTATTGTTCACCTGGACGCTGGAATGATCGCACTAGCGTAAAGAAATTGAATCAACTCTCCTCCCTGCAGGACTCAAAAGAATTACCTGTTGGCTCAGAGTTCATCATTGCACCAATCGAGAAGCAAGCCAGGAACGCAAATGTCTTGCGTTTTGTCGAGATTGATTGCAGAGCACGTCTCGCAGTCTTGGCACTTCGTTTGTAGTTTGGGTCGTAACAAACTTGACACTACTGTTGTGTAGTCTGGCAATGGTATAGGTGCGCTTACCACAAGTCATCTCGTGACCATCCTGTCCGCCTATGAGGAGGCCGGCCACACAAATGCTGCGCTTTTCGACGCGCTTTTTCAACAAGCAACGCTGCTTGCCAACGACTTTGACCCCGAGCACTTGGTGAAGATTTTGAGCTTGGCCCAGCACCTTGGATACGTGTCGCACGAATTATTTGAGGCTATAGGTGAGTGGACCCGGGTAGTGATCTGTGCAAGGGAAAAGGAGGTTGGGCTCTCAGCGCGTTTGCAGGTGCAAGCCGTACAGCTCCAAAGTGGCATCCCGTAGTCCTCTCCAGTGCGATTATAAGTGGTATCTGGCGCTCCATAGCTCAAATGCTTGATTCCGCTACGGTTTTCTTTCCCACATATACTGTGGCAGATATTGCAACACTTGATCAGCATGACGACGCGCGAATTCACAGCTGTCCGATCATTAGTCTACACAGAAACATCCGATGAAAGATCTTGAGACCAGGTCCTTGGTGACAAAAGCAGACGCCGTAGCGTCAAGACCTATCGGGCAAACAATTTCCTATGTTGATTGCGTTTCGAAACAATCAACATGATTGTGGTTGTTGTCCTGGGTGATTGGTACAAGCTCTTGCTGATTGAAGACGGCGCGCTAAGCTGGGTGCCCTTTGAAAAACCACAGTTCCAATAGGAAACATCCGATGTCAGGCCTTGAATCCAGGGCCTCCTCAAGACAAGCTCATGCCCTGGGATCAAGGCGTAGCTGGCGCTCTAAAGCCTGATTGATTGATTCGACTACGCTTTTCGTGGTAGTTGTTGTCATAGGTGATTATTAGGATTGTTTGCTGATTGAGGACAAAAACCTTATCAATGTGCCCTTGGAACAATCATTGGTATAGTCCAAATACATTACATGGCAGACCTTGAACTTAGGTCCTCGGCGACACAAGCTGGTGCCCTGGTACCCAGCCGTTGCTGGCTCTCAATTGCTTAACTCTACTTAGAGTTTCAAACTGCTCAGGTTTGTTATCATACTGTCTCTTGCTTATTGAAGACGGCCGCTAAGCAAAGTGTTCTTTGAAAAATCTTAGGTCTGTTCTCAAACATCTGATGAAATATCTGGAACCCAGGGCCTCCGCAGCGCCAGCTGACGTGTTGCGACTTTGACGACTACACATGATTCCATTGCTATGTGCTCCGCAGCCTTGCAAATGCCGCCACAGACATGTACATTATTGAGCAATGGTGTGATTTGTGCATGATGCCCAGCATTTTTGCTGCGAACTTTGTTGGTAGCATAGTTTCCGCACAGCAGGGTGTTTCAGTATTCTAGTTTTTTGGAGCGTGACCTGCACCCACTCAGCAGGAAGCCAAGTTGACGAAGTAACTTGCGAGATTTGCCGATTTGTTGAAAGGCAACTCTGTCAACCTGTGTATCAGCCTGTACATTGGACATGCACTCGAGAAACAGTTCATCTCCCAGTGCATTTTCCAAGGAGACGTCTCGACGACATGAGATAACGAGATTTGTCATCCCTGCTGAAACGGCTTGCCGATCCTTGCACACCCATATCAAGAATGCTTGGCTTTGTTTCACATGCAGTAGGATGCTGGTGTGTAGCGTCTATTTGTATATTCATCGCTGACAAGTTTTGTGCATGGAAGTATCCATCAGTTTCTGGTCGGCCAGCAGCATCTTGGATTATTATAACCAATATTCGGACTGTCAAAACACGTATGTTTAAGTTATCAAGCACAGAATTTGGAGAGTGGATAGGTTGACCTGCAACTTTGTCTTCCTACACACTGGCACCAAGATGCCGCGCCTTTGTGGTGATTGGGACTAGGATGTGGCTCAATCATTTGTTTTCTGTATCCAATGGATGCGTCCCGCTGGATGTTTATCTGTATTTGCACACGCAGCTGTCATTGAAAATCAGGACACGGTGGTTGAGGTGGCGTCCAATGCACTCCTGTTGGCCCGTGTTCAGAGGGATCAAATTATATTGTTCGGATGGTATAGCGGCGACCTTACGCGTGCATGTGTTTGGTGCAGAATGATGAACAAGTAGCACATGTACTGCGAATTGGAGTGTTCTGCTGCACCGGTGACAAGTTCAGGCACTCGTATACTGGGTATATCTGACTGAGAATCCGTCTCAGGGTGATACCTGCCAGGTCAATAGGCTGCGTTTGAAGTATGTTCAGTCCTACAATGTGGATGCACGATTGCCTGGGTACGCTGTGCCTAGATATAGATAGACGTTTGACAAGCCAGATGTTGGGTGTGTGTGAAAATGTTTTTGTGCTCCCTGTTATTTGGGTTACTGCCCTTCCTGTACACGAGCAGCCCTAGGCGCATGAAAGTACTCAACAAGTTGCGCACATCGAACAGGAAGGATGTCCAACATTTGGGCTGCTTATCTTTGCCAAATTTACAATGGGAAACAATTACATGCATCCCCCACAGGAAGTACCCTTGTTTAAGGACACCGCTCTTTTGGCCTGTCTATGGTTGCAGAATCCCAGCACTCTACCTGTGATTGTTTTATATGTTGTCTGCCCCAAACCCTGAAAATCATGTCGGATGCCTTGTCGGTATGGCGACGGCTTCCTACGCCGTAGACCCGAGTTCGAGCCACGACATGCGCGGGTACTGCCTCGGCCAATGATTTATAAAAGGCCATGCTGACTGGCGGGTCATCTTCTGCCCCCGGATGTGCGTGCTACAGGCGTACAGATAGCAGCGCGCGTGCACGAGCTCACCACGCAGCAGGTGGCCCTGGTGGTGGGGGAGTTTGCCAAGGCTGGACACACGCCCACTGCTGTTTTCGATGCAGTACATCATGACGCTGTATTGCGCAGCGGAGACTTTGAGGCTGCGGATCTTGGTCTCACGGTGCGTGAAAGAGTCTGCAGGTAATTCGAGTGTGCCCAACTGCATTGGCAAGCGTGAAGGTTCGAAGGCAGCTAGTGTGTGCTGGTGATGGCAGCGGCCATCGCTAAACGAGGAGGTTATAAGCATCCAAACACTTAAGTGTAGGCGCGAATGCTTTGGGTACGAAGTCGGCGATTCAGGGACACATCATTTGCTAGGAGCAACTCGTTTGAAGGTTAGGTGACTTTCAAGTCAACGAAAATGAAGATGCACACGTCGAGGTTTGTGCGTCATGCGTAGCGTCATGCTTGCAATACACGAGTATTGCAGGAAACAAGGTATGTTCTCTCAACAAGGAGAGCTACCGTCTCAAGGGATATGGAACCGCGTTGTTGAGAGAGACGAAGCGGTTGTCGGAAGGGTGTATCTTGCAGGATGTAGTGACGGAGGGTGAATTGTATAAACCAGTTCTGACCAAGTTAAACCTCGCCTTCAGTGAGAAATCAAGGGACTGGAAACTGTATGCATCATGGTATTTTGGACTGACAGTAAGACACAACGAGTTTACAAGGAGCGTCAAGGTGAAGACACATACACATGCATGTCAGGCAGGTGGATGGAAGGATACGATACCCACACACATCAATTTGTCATGGTAGCCATGCAAACCAAAAAGCAAGAGGCAAGCTTGTTCCCATCTTGAATATCCATCGAAGATCTCCAACTGGTTGGCTCCCATCGAGGAATGGGACACGGGACTACCTGCTAGTATGTGCGCTTTGCAAGGTGTACCGGTTGTTTGCAACATCGTTTGTTCGGTTGGTTATGAGCTGGGCAACAGCCATCCATCGATAGCAATGAGTGTACTCTATTGTGCGAAATCCTGATATCCGATGCCGTGAATGGCTGCTGTCTCAAGCTGATGTTGCCTCTTTTTGTCAATACCCACCTGTGCTGCAACCAAGTGTGAGCATGTTGGGATCTGGAAATAGCGATCATCGCCGCCAGTCCTTCCACCATGGAAGCCTCCAGATGTTTTTATAAAACTTTCGTATACGACAAGAGATGAGATGGAATAAGTTTTGCTGCGATGTCTTCATATAGCCGTGGAGCGATGTGGTGCGTGTCGAAGGTATGTATGGCGTGCGCATCTTTGCAGGTATGGGCGTTTGCCACTTCCGGCCACGAAGCTCAAGGTGTATTCGAATCCACCCTGTACGAACTTGCCAGGCGGCCGGATGAGTTCTGTCCGATAGATCTGGTGCAAACGGTGCGTTTAAAAGCGGGAGCGCTTCCGAATGATCGAGTTTTGATTATGAATGCGGCGGATATCTGTTGTACAACTTGTTTGAAGACTTGTTCAACCTAGCGCACAAGGTACAGCGGAAGTGGGCTTGCGCCCAGTGACTCAGTGTTGGGTTGTTATCGCAGCGGCTGCCTTGTGTAGACTCTGATGAGATGACCCGGCAGTCAATGGCAATTCTCACATCCTAAAACC
>NHOP01000897.1:0-12472 GCA_018697155.1 Pyramimonas parkeae | reverse complement strand
GGCGACTTGTGCGATGCATCCTCCGCGTCCATGAACAGTGGGCATGCCATAGTATCGTGATGAAGTACACATCAGGCACTAAACTTTGAATAGTTGGTGGTGAATTTGCTGTACGATCCAGTCGTACCGTCAGTTAAGGGAACCTTGCACACCTGCATATACACCCGAAAAAGAAGTACACACCCGCGTCGATTCTGCGCACGCACATTCATATTTTGAAATGACCGCAAGGCTGTTAGCCACTCGACAATTACGTGCACACGCTGCTGAAGAAAAAATATCCAGGACGCTCGAGCATATTATTCGGATAGACGGAATCATAATGAGAGTGCGTATTTCATTTACACTTGCACACAACAGTTGCATAAGCTGAAGTTGCCGCTATGAAGAGTTGTACTATGGAAGCATAGTTGCGAATGATATGATGGTCGCTCAAGTGTAGTAGTATATCATGTCGGTTTTCGCTGTTTCCGCGTTCGACTGCGAACAGATGGAACCTAACGAGTTTGCACCTTGTAAGGCGACGACCTGTACACATACAATAAACGCGGTGCGTATTCGCGTGCATCCACGACATGTGAAGACGCCACTTGTCGCGGACATCTTCTGCTCATATGCCACTTACTTTTTCTTGTTTCAACTATGGGCCGCGCATATACACGGCGCCAAGCCTGATTCGCAACCTACGCACTACGGTCATGGAACCCACGATAGTCTTGAGCAAACCCGGACCGCTAGCGTTTCCATGGTTGAAACGTCGATTTCGGAACAAGTCTTTTCGCGTGGTCCAGCAAGCAAGCGCAACAGAAGACGAGATTTGGCAACCCCATGGCAATCGACAAGACTTCAAACCGACCAGCCCCGCATTTTTTTGAAGCCCCAAAACGTACATCCCGAAGATCATATCGAGTCTGCGCTGTCAGTAGGCGCAATTGTACATTCGACACAACATACGCAGGTCAGCAATATCCCACAAGTGCGATATTCCGACCGTAATACACCAACAGTATCTCAAACAACCTCGGGGCACTCAAGAAGCAAGTTGTCACCAAGTGCGCACGGAGGCGATGTACGGCGGCGACGATTGATGGAAGATAGTGCATTCGTTCAAGTGAAGGACGGACAGTTCGTGCAGGGCTGTAAAGTCACAAAGGTGGTGGGATTCAACACGTATAAACTGATAGAGGCCGCAGCAGACACAAGTGGTGGCAGGTGGAGAAATCGGGATGAGCTTGCACGTGAGATGTTGAACCCGGCTCGCGTGATGCGTTCCGGTCGAGAACAGGTATGTCGTCCGGGCTCGATAAACGTGCATATGCGATATCAATGAATCCTATTGGTACATCTGCAAATAAACAATGGCTGTATCGCGTGCACGTACAAATTTCATACTAGGTATGCTTTTAGGTAAACAATTGAACACTTGTTGCATCCATCCGGTAGCTTGCTGAACGCAGAAACCCCGAAGTCCTGACTATGGCCACGCATACAAAATAGCAAGATGATGCTTCGGGCGCAGCACGCAGCCTGTATGTACACGCATTGCGTTCTTGAAATGAAAATTACACGGACGATGCATGTCGAAGCTATCGACGGTATGCAAGCTTGTCCGCGGACGCGGGTGGTGGGTCCGAATTCCCGCATATGCATTCGATTTTAGATATGCCCATATAGATGCGTACGAGCGTGTGTGATGCGCACACCAAATTCGGAATATCTGCTTGATGTAACTGAAAATCATGATATTTCAAATGCAGTATTGCAACCGACACAATGATACGCCGCAATTTGCAGGTGCGAGTTCTGTTAAAGGAGGCGTCTATGCTCGGATTCAACACACTGAGAACGTGGGCCTTCAGTGCTATGGATGTTGACCGGCAGAAACTGCAAAAGCGACCTGGCGTGTACAATGAGCGGATATTTCGGGGACTAGACTTCTTGTTAGGTATGTGGCACTTACGTATACCGTCTGAGCAACACGACAATGAAGGGGGTCACCAGTTGATGTATCAAGCGGGGCTGTGCCGTAGTCATTTGTGGTTGATGATCTTGTGCTGCTGCGTCATGCCCGTACTCACATCTTGTACCATTCCGTCCGCAGTACATACTCGCTGTCGTTCATGGCCGTAACTGACGTTTCCGGTATGTACTTTCAGATGCCGTTGCGAAACTGGATATGAAAGTCATCCTGGTGTTCACGACGTACTGGAAGTTTTCGGGAGGGGTCAACGAGTACGTACAATGGTCAGGGCGTGCGAGAGTGACCCCAGATTTCTTCGACGACAACGATAGCCGACGAATGTACCGCGCGCACGTGCGCGCAGTAGTGGAGCGACGCAACCACATCAACGGGCGATTGTACAGGGACGACCCAGCGATCCTGGGGTAAGAACCGCATGAATTCACACAAATCCACCAACAGCATGCGCCGACGAACGAGTACATGCACACAGTCCGGGAAATGAGTTTGGTGAGCGACTCGAGGGTGCATGAGAATGATCGATATTCTTGAAGGCGTTGTAGTTAGATGGCGAGGCTCGTGATTTGACCTGGCTTTGTATGAACGTATTATCAGTGCTTGTGCAAGTATCTTAAATTGCAGCACGGTGCATATGAGACTTTGCTGGCCCGGCACCTTGCACATGATCAGGTGGGAACTATGCAATGAGCCTCGCTGTGAGATGTGCAATACGACCAGACTAGCAAATTGGATACAATCCATGTCAACCTATGTGAAGCAGCTCGACTCGAACCACTTGGTGAGTGCGGGAATCGAAGGCTTTTATGGAACCCCAAGTCTGGGTCGCTCCTACTCTAACCCAGGTGAGTGTTGCGTTTATGTCGAAGCAGACAATCGTGCGTATTCACTCGATTATTTCACTATGCACGTCGATCGGTCTCGTGTGTTGGCGTATCTATTTGCTGAGCACGGGGGAAAGCGTAAACTTGCAGGTACATTCGGCGCCTTTAGCGGCCAAGATTTTGTCGAGAACCATCGCCCATCCTCGATCGACTACGTTACTTTCCACATGGTCCGCTCATGGAATCAATCCACCCATCTTTCTCCTACAACATAGCTGGTTCATGTGCGCAATGATCGTTTGCAAAATCATACATTCACCCGCATAAATTGCTCAAGTAGTTTTAGCATGCATGAAGAATAAGCCGATATTCAGGCGTGCGCGAGCAAGTCGTAGCTTGCTCGCACCGGGCAGCTTCTGCAGATGCGCGACACAATTATGTTGGACCTGTCTTGCAGTATGATTGTCAGCATACCGCACAAAAGCATACCCAATACAACATTTACCGTCCGATCTACATTGTGAGAAAATGATAGGCATCAGAATCCTATTGCCTGAACGCGCAGAGCAGTGTTTAGAAGATCAGTATACATGCTCACCGCCTTTTGGATAAAGGTGTTGTCCGCACATGTGTATTACAATCAACACAGAGGCCATATCTTATTGGGGTATTGCGAACGCAGTGGCCGGGAAACTGGAACCGAGACTCCCTAGAATTCATAAGGTGAGGCGGTATTAGGCCTAATTCATAAGGTAGGCGGTAATTGATATTGTATATCAATTGCCTATGCGTATACTCTGCTTCTCATTCAAGTATGTGTCCGCAACACAATGTCAATTCGAACGATGGTCGAGTCAAATCAGTCGTGCTTTTTCACGCCTTGCCTTTTGAGACAGTTTTCTAATTTTTCATCAACATCAAACATGGAATATCCATAATACATTCTGCAGCATGAGAATGATGACGCAAGTTATATTTGACGATAATAGGGTGTGCTTGTCCAACTCTGATCCGATCAGAGAATGGGTCATGGCCCACGTCTGGGACGCAAGAGATCATTTGAAGGGTAAGCCGCTGTTGCTTTCAGAATTTGGAAGATCACAAGTGCCAGTGTATCCAACCCAAAGCATAAACTGGCTGCCTAGAGATGCGTATTATGACTATGTGTTTGCGTTGCTGGAGGACATCATGCGCCGTGGAAATACACCGTTGCAGGTAAGGAGAAGCTTAGGGCACATTCACTGGCTCGGCAAATGCACATTATGAAGTGACCGATGGCCAATAAACAAAAGACAAGCATCAACTTTGTTGCACTGCATGCTAAACGTCCTTTGCATATTACCAAACATGCAACATTTGCAGATGCGAGGATGGATCTGTTCATGTTTGTCTTGTTGCGAGTGCAGGGATCATTGTTTTGGGCGTGGCAAGTCCCCTGGCCTCACAACAGTTCACTAGCCATGGGAGAGCTTGCATGCTACGGACCAACTTCTCTAGACATGTGCAACCAGGACCCTTACGCCATATACTCTGGGGACCCTGTGTTACAACGAGCGCAGCAGCATGTACGCGTGCTTCGCGCTACTGCGTCAAAACGCACTCCGGCCGGCTGTCCATCTTCAAAATCTGTCCGTCGAAACCTATCACCCCCACCGGTGCCATACGTGATGCAACTCCTACATAGCCCTCCGCCACCTCCCTCCCTGGCTTCACTAATGGAGAGATGGATGGGAGGCGGGTCTAAGGATCCGAGCGCCTCACAAACACAAAATGATCAGCCGGCTTGGCAAAATGGGCTCGAGCAGAGTGCCGCTGACCGGTGGGTTGAGAGACAATGCGGAAGGTGGGACAGGAACTCACGAACAAACTCTGCTTGGATGAACGACTGGTGGTGTAACGATTTTAATCGCAGGACAGCATTTTCTCTTCAAGATCGGTCAGGTGATGCCATCGGTATTTTGTTGCAAACGCGATCCTTCAAATAGTGACATCATGCTGATCTTGCATCAATTTTCACTCTCATGCTATGTATTGCATGCTTGCATGGGCTGTACTCTATTTCAAGCGCTCGTGTCTGTTGGTGTTTGTGTCTTTGTGATACAGGAATGCCTTCTTCTGGAAGGGGCCATCACTAGATCCAATAACACAAGAACAGCTGCCATGGACGTTTGCACTGAGGTGTAGTTGCAGATCGACAAGCCGATCAATGGATGATTAGGGTGCTCACAGTGAGGCGAGTAGGTCATTCCTTGCCGAGTGTAAATTCCAACCATGTAGCCATTGTAAAATGAAATTCCATTTATATCAAGCGTATTTGAGCATGTTTTAGGTTTGTAGCAACTCCAATGGTAAGCATAATCCTGTTCATTGTGAACCGAATACAGACCAAAGCAATCAACTTGACCATCATTTCCATCGATAATGGATTTGGCACATGAGTATGTGCAAGTACCCACGTGCGTACAAACACTCATCGCATACCACATCACACATGCTTGATCAAGTTTGTGATTGCGCAGCTTGTTTATTTTCAACGCAAACTTATATCTACCGGCCAATACATGCGATGACTAAATGTGCATCACAGTAGAATAATAACGCAAACAACCGTCTGCACACATCCTGGGACAATGTGCCTGCTTGCTGACATTGGGGAATCAGTTTTGGATCACAGGCAAGTAATGACAGCGTTATCAAGGGACGTGCTGGCTGTTTGCCGCAACGTAAAAAATTGAAAAACAGCTTAGTGGCATCCATTATTTTCAGATTGAATAACGTTGAACAATATTTTTGCAACTCCGCTGTGTAGCCATTCCAGCTTGACACATCCCAGATATCATAAGATGAAATCACGTAATGCACATGCAAGCAACGTGCATGCATGCTGCATCTAGCATTGCGATCAGAACAACAATTCGAGATTGATGGAACAGATTGCCACCAAACCACAGATTCTTCCAAGCATGTCATCTTCAATAAAAGAACATCCCAAGGTGACATGTGATTCCAATACACAGGGCCGATATCAGGTGGGTGGTTTGCATTTACCAGCACATTGAGCGGCAACAATTCCGGCGCACTCAATACATTCTACCTTCCATATACAAGGTAATGATACTCCTGAGCGCCTGCACCTGCGGTACAGTGAAAGTTCACTTATGGAGGTCAGCGTTCCCAGCAATGGGTGTGCGAAACGGAACTTATTTGCTATGTTTGTCAAATTGAGCACATATGAAAATCGTGCACACCCACTGTTGTCGTTGGCAGCTTGCACTTGAGCTGCAAGAAGCCTATCCTTTGATAGAGACAGCGTTAACTAATCATACTGGAGGCCTGTATACATACATAAACAAGTAAGGCAGAACAAAATAAAGTCCCATTTGCCTCATCCCAGGGTGGTAGACATTGTACTTGACTTTGTGTAGAATAGCTTTGTGGAAGTACCACAGTTCCGTGGATAGTTCACTTCCATGTATACAAAAATCATGTAATATTGAACGAACATCCCAGCCTGACACCGCTGACAGTCGCATGACCCGCTTGCATCAAACACATGAGGAAATTGTCACAAATGCTGCCATGCCGCAACGAATTCCAGGAAACCATCCTTTTTACTTACCCCAAGCCATATTCTAACCTAAGGATCAGTGAGTGCACAGTAGATCTGCATGCCGCGCCACGTTTTTCCGAGTCGCTGAAGCGTAAAATCATGTGTTGCGATTGATTACATCTATCCTCTCTCCAATCCCCCTTAGCCCCACTCCCAACGAGAGCCGCAAAGTCGGGACACAAGCAAAGACCACCCGACAGCATCAGTGGTGAATCAGTCATGCGAAGTTGCCCTTATCGATGTTGCACGCGATTAAGTGTGCAAGAGGGATTGAAAGTCCTGTGCTAAGCAATTTCGTGTGTCTATATCATCGAAAATACGTTTGCCTTGCAGGTTGCAAGCAACATAAACTCAGATAACAAAGCACACCAAGCGACATGACTGTGGGAGAAAGATATGTGGGGACTATCCATAAAGGCGGAAACACAAATCATCCCGTTTCGAGTTTGTGCCCACAATCCTCCCAAGGCTCGCGCTTCATAAAGACTTGAAGGTTTGAAGCTAGACAAATCATCCTAATGATGCCTTTCGTACAGCGGGTAAAGGGTCGGATCAGCATACCGAAAAGGATTCCCACTGTTGATGCAGATCCATGCACATTCTACAAAGCACAATGCACATCACACAGTCAATGATTCAACCATGACCTTGACAAAGAGTGTAGCGGCTGGATCATGCTGCCTGAACATGAAGGATTTCTGGTTCTGCAAAACGCAACTAGAATGCGCCGAACAATCCTACGTTGACGTCACTCTGACACTGAGCCCCCTAGAATTTCTACTGAAATGTCAAAGCATTTGTTCGCACTTGGCACAACAACCATGCATTCAGCAGGCAGTCGTCACAAAGGCATACATGATGGAACACAAACAGTAGTGGTCATAAAAAACATCATTCCCGTCATCTTCACCACTTGCACAGTGTCTACAGCATTGGGCTGTGGCGAAAACGACTTTGCCAGCTTCGGCGCATGCATTGTCGCATTTCTCATCCGACAAATACAATGCATAACAATTATACATGATATATTTAGGTAGGTCATAAGCTTAGCTAACACATCTTGTAGGTCACGGCTTGTTCAGAACTCCTCAACTGTACTCCTTGATATCATGGTTTGAGCGCACGCCGTTCCAGACTGCACACAGCAATGTCCAGGCACATAGTCACTGCAAGTACACACGTCAAGATATCTTCCCCACCGTGCCCGTTAACTTTGAACGAGCTCATCATGTTCCTAGTTTGCACTCGGTTCATGCGTGCGCATCGTCTCCTGCAAAATACTGGTACGCCCATCAGGAGTGAGTCATTTTGGCAGGGAGGTGGCTAGACATTTGCGAGGTCAGATTTGGAGCCACGACACCAGCAGTTCATGCCTTAGCCAATGATTGATCAAAGGCCACGCGGGCTTGACGGGCCGTCGTGAATAGCGAGAGTGATCATATTCCAATCACCAGAGCAATCACCATGACTACTGGTGGCAAAACAACCGCCCAGCGCACACAGATGTTGCACGCTACCCACATCCCACGCAAGTTAGCAATACAGCTGCGGACACGGAATAGTGCCTCAATGTGGAGCAATGCGCTGACGAAGGTGGAGACACTTGTGCTTGTTCTTGGGAATCGCGCTGGCGATGAACTGGGCAAAGAGAAGAGGTTTCAGATCCTGTGCTCACACCCACAGGCCAAACGCAACCCGCTGAGAGACTCTAATCATCCCAGAGACTCCGAGAGGCAGTCTGGGGAGGCGAGGACGCATGCCGTGAATAGCACGAGACAACGGAAACAACGACACATGCACGTGCATGCGCTGAATGCATTCCGCAACTCAACACTTGCGTAATTTCTTTCCAATGCAAACAAGATCCGAGAATATCCGACTTGGTCTCCTTGGATCACCTTGTGGAACGATCCTGACACAGTAAACTGCGACAGAACCATGTACCAACATGGGTGTCCTTTGTGGAGAGTGCCATAGCAGCAGCTTCAAGCTATTGAGTGTCTTGTCCTCAAAAAACACCCAAGTATAACGTCATTGCAAAAGCGCCGAGCTCAGATAACACGCACGCTACAAACACTGAACTCAATGAAGATGTGACGTGATTGTTGCCCGCGGTGCACTTGTCGCCACGATATTGAAACTAAAGAGGAGGTCGCAGCGAACTACTGGCACACAGCAGACGGATGCGCTATAGAGGTGTCCGCCACACAACAAGTGCATTCTCCATCATCGTGCGCGCGATGCATGCCGCGCAAGTTGGCACACACGGCCCAACTGAGATTGAAATGATACAGGCAGTGGCCATGTGAAGTCCTGCGATCCTGTTGCGATTTCTGGTACTGAATCAACAAAATTCATGACAACATACTGAAATGCTGGTAAGATATGCGAAAAAAAGCAAAAAGTGACATGACAACACGATGTTGTGAGTATTCAACGAACAAGTCAACAGCGGTAACTTACCTTTGCAGTGGGCCTCTGATTCTTCCCAAATTCGTTGTGCACCAAGCTTGCCTGCTGCGTGCAGTCGTGCGTCTGGATCGACCGATTGTGGAGCATGTGACGCACCACGAAGTCATCCAGGTAGAAGGTCCATCTCAGAACCAACCCACTGCACTGCGATTGTCCGCCTTGCTAGTGCAAAAGAAAACGCAGATCTCTTGGGTTCGTGACTATGTGTTGCTGCATTTGTTGTTATGTACGAGCGAGCTGTTCAGGCTGGTTGGCATGACATGAAGTTTCCGATGGTGAAGCCTGGGGATGCTAGTTCCGAGCGCGCTAGGGCTCCAATCTGCGTGCCCAGACTAGGTGCAGGAAGCCGGGCCGCCTCCAGCACATCTAGAGTTTCGTCACCAAACATCTCTTCTTGGGGATCGACAACACAAAGGCAACAGTGCAACTTCGTGAGGTCGGATTGGAGTCTTATGCACGAACATTTCATGCAGAGGCCGAGCTGTTGTCTTGAGAACTCCCCTTGTTACCCCATCGCATGCATGGACCGGATCGCGTTCTGACCCTGCAGCTTGTGGCCTTTGTGTCGAAAGCTCACAACGGAAGGCAGAGTGCCGCCCAGGGACTCGGCCTGCATGGAATGATTCAGAGTGGGATTCACTTGGCACGGTTGATACACCCCTTCCCAACTCACAGACTTTCGATGTTGTACCGATAGACACGCGCAGATATTAGGAGCACATAAGGCATCCGAGATCCATACTCGAGAAACGACAATCCGCGAAATATGGATGTACCGATCCTTGAACTATCAAGGTCTCAGATCACACCGAACGGACCATCTTCTTGACGTTGAGGCTCTCAATCGTCTGACGTAATCATGCTCCGAAGAAAAATCTACAGGAATCATTCGCAACACGAGATCTGCAGGTTTTTTGCGAGCTCGCCATACCACTCACCGCAGACTTGCTTGCAGAACAGGAAGATTACAGTGAGGGGATGCGGTTCATGCACTGGGGGCATTTGCCAAGGACGAAACCATCAACTCCGCGAAGAGAAAGCCAAAGGAGGAACAGAATGCATCCCACTTCCTTTCTAGTATCAGGTGCCTTCTATGGAAACAATGCAGCAAAGGGCGCTTATGCACCCGCACCGCTAGGCTATTGGGTTGAGGATTCAGACTATAGCAGGGAATGTCAACAAGGTTGTTATGGGCCTTCGCAGGCATGAGAATGCAACTCAGATACAACTGGCAGCCAAAACACCAATGTGTTCGTAAATTGCAAGGTACGCACTTGCTGCATCTACCTATACCTAAAGTCTCCGGAAAGTTTCCTCAAGTAATGTTAGTGTGTAGATCTCCAACACTGCGACGAAACCGTGACACGGGATCCAGTTTCAGATACAGAGTTGCTTCCACTATCTTCATATGTGTGTCTTCAAAAATGAAGATAGTGAAAGAGATAGGGACACTTCGATGTTGACAAATGGGTCATCACACCGGATTATTGCAAGGCACTTCCAACTGCCACCGCACTCAGCGTCTGGACTGCTTGATACCCAGGCCATGTTCTGAAGTTGGGCTCATGGAATCCTACACTCAAATTCATTTTTTTCCATTCCCAATCACCACTGGGTACGAATCAAGTAGTGTCCCTGAATGGAACATACAATTTTCTTCATGTCACAGCCTGTGAATTTTGTATGCGAGGGCAATCAATTCTGAACCACAATTTGGAACACACCTTCCAAATTAATGGAATGTCCTTTGTAGCATAACAACGTACGCAAACCATACCAACAGTACAGGACAAATTGACAAGAAGGTCAAGCGGAGTTACATCACCAAGAATTCACAGACTTGGTTCTCAGACTGACTGATTGATGAGCGACCCCAACATCCTGCTGGAATCGAAAATCTGGGCAACCTAGAACCAGCTGAGTTTCAAAGACACATCAGCATAGCACGGGCAGAACTAGTCCTACGTTGACAGTACAACGACCTATCACTGAAACAGAGCATGAAAGCCCACGGCAGAAATACATGCATGTCAAGCCTGGCATCCAAAAATCTGAGGGACAGCACATACACTATCAATATTTGCAGCAGACACACTAGCACGGGGATTATTTCGAGATGCAGTAAGGGTAAAGATCCACCCAGATAACGCTTCTATGTCATATTGTCAATCGAAAAAACTACAAGCGAATTGTCATATTGCTCCCGTAAACTTCAATCATCAACAAAACACCACAAACCTGAAATTGTCTTTTTGTAGAAAGCATGACTTTGCACGCGGAGCCGTTTTCATAGCGTGGACAATCAGCACACCCTTCTCGAGCACCCAATGAAGACACGAAGACACACTCAATCAACGAAGATATGATTAAATGGAAGGGAATGAGAGCACGCATGGTTCCAAGCCACCATTTCGTCCTTTAGTTCAGTGTGCGGGTTTTCAAGGCGACAAGTTGTGTCATGCGCGGTATGGAATCTTCGGGCAGCATGACACATATCGAGTAGTCTCATACCAGCCACTTGACCGCAGTGCAATCCCGCACGCTAAATTTCAAAAACAGGGGAGACGTTTGAGCAAACTACCGTAAGCACAGATTGGGTCTCACGATACAAATGATGCCGTACCGTGGGTCCAATAAGACCCGATTTCAGTATAGGAACCTAGTCCATATTCGAGTCCAATATAGGATTGTATCGTGAATCCAGATACAAACAATAATCGTAACGATCTTGCATTGCGCCTCTAGTGTGAACGAGTCTGGTGCCCCCATACAGGGGGCAGGTGGGCTACGTTGGATTGTACGAATAAGTCATGGTACTAGGAATATCCCATAGACCTAAGTGATACGCACTAGCAATTACTCTGTATGGCATCTAGGAATTATAGTACTCAGGATATGTAGCACTGAGGATACGTGAATTGATAATACATATCTAGACATCGTACTGGATAAGTGCAAGTATTCTTGTGTATTGCTATTGGTCGATCAGCTTAGTATAGCATCGACCAATGGCAGTGCACGTCAGTGCTGAACGGCTTCGCCCTCATGAAGCCACTCGCGATGTAGTCTGTCAGCGCTGGCAGGTCTGCCAGTCTCTTGCCCTTTTACACTTAACGGGCCCACGACGGACACCATTGGACATATAATCCAACGGCATGTTGTGCATTTTGGGAACACTGGCGGTCCGCGCGGAGCGTGGTGGTGGAGATCCCTGCACGGTCCGTACCATTGATTGGTACGTATTTACCCTTTCCGCTGGCGAAGCAGAAAGGGTTTGCTTGCACAAGGAGGAAATATGAATGCATGCAAGAAAATATTTCATTGAAGAATTGCTGGATTTTTTTTCGTCTGCCAAGACGAATTTGGGGATCGACGGCCGACCCTTTTGGGCGCCAACGAGACCAATCTCCAATCTCCGCCGCCAAAGTGAGCTTTTGCTAGCGCAGAACGTCCATGAGTGACACGCGGCAGGAAACAGCACGCATATTTCAGAGTTTCGACCAGGTGAAACATTTTTTTTCTGCTGAATCGATTTTTAGTGCGGATGGAGAACTAGAGATATAGCTGGTTAGATACACTTGATTTCCC
>NHOP01000896.1:0-12473 GCA_018697155.1 Pyramimonas parkeae | reverse complement strand
TAGTGCTGACCCGTGAAAATCCATATGAAACAAACCCCTAGTCGGTGTCATATACAGTCGGTTGCTGTGGTGTGAGCTCTGCTTGATGACTCGTCTCCTGAGATATTCACGGTGGTAATCGAGCATGTCGGCCCCAGCGCTTGGAAGAAAACACACGTATTTATGGGGACATGACCCTAACCAAAAGGCGGGGAGTCATGTCAACTAAATGGCACTTATATGACTATCATGTACGCATTTTCGTTATTCAAGGGGCTGGCTCACCACGGGCCCTCCGGGTCCTCCAGGGAGGAGCCAATAGAAGGCACCACTGTGGCTCGGTCTTGATGGTTGACACTTGCATGGTTCCAAGCGCCTTGAGCCGCGTCCCCCGAGGAACGATGCATGGGCAGACTGTCCTGATGCAGCATGGCGAAGATAAGCTGGTCCCTGCACACACCAGACACTCAGAAGCTCAGAAACTCAGGAGCTCACACTCGCACTTGCGGAACAGAAGGAACATCATTGCACACGGCAAAGAAGATACACTCTATACCGCACGAGGTTGCGAACACTTAAACAGGATGCCTGCATATCAATTGTGGGGGGAGCCGAAAGTGACAACTACTGCGAGTTGATTTCTACCCACTAGGCGGATTGTCATGTTGACAAATCCACACGCTAAAGTGGAGTACTCCGTACAGTGCAACCTAGAATCCATGAGCCCTGGCAAGTTTGCCTGCAACCACAAAATGAACAAAATCAAAGCAGACCAGTTTTGCGATCCACGCCAAAATGGTCTGCTGATCGTTGAGCACTCTAATGAAGCTGGAGGCGCATCACCTTCTATATCCCTACATCATGAGCACAGGGACGAGACTCACACGAACGTTTATCAGATCTGGGAGCATGTCAATACGTGCTCATAAACTCATGTCTACATGAGAGCCAGGACTTGTACAATGTTCAAGGCGCTCCTATAGATTGAATACGGACACGCACACAGTACATCAGGAACTGTCTATTTGCGAGCCGTTTGACTGACGTATAACAAATCCATGACACCAAGGCCCTTCAAACTATACATTACACTATGCCATAAACAAAATCTATCTCCACTGTGAACAGCTTCAATTTTCTTGGCACTCCCACGTGCAGGTGGTGAACGGGCCTAGTAGGAGATAGATTTGTTGGTAATATCTCAAGTGTTCTTGCGAATCAAGCGCTAGGCGTACCGATATCCTTCTTGTGGACAGGCCCTGGTGTCATTATTGAGTCTCACTCTGTCCAGACTAATCTCACTTGGTAGCTCTTGTTCATCCACCTGTCCAGTACTCACATCATCACCCATCCCCAAACTTGTCAGTCTACCCAACCAGCCCCAAAAGTGGGCCGAAACAACAAATGTCAGAATCAAAGACCTTTGCTTCGGTGAAGGGGTTCCCCCAAAGCCACATCCCCTCCTAACTCTCGGTATATATGCGTAGACATGACACCGACCCACTGGGCGGAAAGCCATAGGAACTGGCTGCGAGAAGCATATCCTTTTGTGAAAATTTGCAGACCAGGTCAGGCGGACATCTCTATTCATGGCGTAGGCTTGAAGTTTTCTGAGATCATACCGACGGGTTCAAACACATAACGCGAGCTCATATCATGCTTGCTCAAAGCTCTACCTGTGCATGCCCACATGGGTACCTTTGCAACGCCACTTCTTCAAGAGCTCGCCAATTGCAAATCTAGGCGTGCGTCGCGCCAAACTTCTTTAGCGTGAACTGTTTCGGCGATTGGATTGTGAACATTCATCCGGGCGGCGACAAAAAACAGACACGACGCCTGTGGCTGGTAGCGCCTGGAATTTCATTTGTAACATCGAGCCCATACTGTACCACTACCATAAAAAGTTGGAAAAGGGGCTTGGGTGGATACGAGTTTGAAGTTACTTGCACAGTTCGAAAGGCTTCAGCGCAGTCTTGAATGTCTTCACTTGTTGACGATCCCTAAGCAAGGGCTAGCGAGTTCGGGGACCAAATATCGAAATGGAGAATGGGTCCAGAGGACGGGGCGGGTAAGGCAGGCCTCACTGCACAAACTGGGCAGCGACAGAGCGCGCAACCATTACAAGTATGGCAGAACCAAATCAAACAGAAATCACAAACGAAGAGTCAAGAGCCACCATGCCAAAAGCAAAGGTCAAGGCAACCGCAATTGCAACATAGAGAAGCTACCGTGCAACAGCATTGATGTTAAGGTTGGGAACCTTCACTCGCGACGAGCCACTGGGTCACTTAGAGGGCATTGCAGTTGAGAAGGCATGTGGCGGCATCAGGACGAGACTGCACGTTACCTTTCGGACGCTGTTGCTGTTGTTGCTGTTGTGGTTGTTGTGGTTGTTGTTATCGTTGGATATAGGGTCGTCGCCGTACACTGCGGCCAGCTCCTCACAGGTGAGGGACTGCCCAGCCAAACGCCTCCTGTCTACCTCCTCTTGAATACGGGCAACCTCCCGCTGCAACAAAAATGACATGCACTGTGTATGTTCCAGTGGCCCGGCGGAAACCGGGAAAAAGACAGCATTAAGCAGGAAAACGCATCTGGCTGGCACATCTCCACAACGAGCGCACTGCTGATGCGACCCGACACACCACCCCCCAAACGCAGACTGGATGCTCGCCCTGGACTCTTGCATATTTGACTCGAGCTCGAATCTCAAAGGAAATAGCTGAGCAGGTCATCACTGCAGATCATGCTTGGCTTGTTGAGTGATCAATGACTATCGTGAAATGTTGCTCAGCCAGGCGGCAACCGCGGGAACATCCAAAGGACATACGATCCCACGTTTCTACAATTTCAGATGGCCTTAATCTGCAAAACACATTACACCTGCTGTTGTCACAGAAAACGCCAATTGTTTTGTAGAATAACCATACGTCTCCGACCTTTGTGACTTAAACTGAGTCTGCAAACGGGCAAGAAATTGGTTGCCTATTGATAGGAAAGCAAATGCGTGTTTTGTAGTAGTGAAACTAGTTTGCGTTGGGTAGAGGCAGGGTTTTGTCAGCAGCATTGGAATCCTCCAAAGGCGCTAGCAATTTCCTTGCTTAATGCCGTCTTCGGTCAATTTGAAACGTTCTACAAGGCTCAAAAATCGGCATCACTTGCGAGGCATACCGCAACACATGAGAGTTCTACATGAGGATTAGTGTGCTGTCGATTCACGGCTTCCTGAGAGTACATCCTGTGAGGATGTACAGGTGCATCCTCACAACGAGCACACTCAAGAAACCAATGAACCATAGATGAACACCACAAAAAACCTGATGGGCAATATTTTCATCTCCGCAAAATCAAGCCTCGTCAAGCATACACGAGTCCAAGCTCATCAAACAGAGATGGGTGAACTGGAGAGATCCTGCAATGACTATATTCTGATATTGTTTACTTGACATCATTGCCACCCACTCTCCTCACATCTCAGCGCAATCCTGTTCGTACTCGCAAGCGCGTCACGGACAGGAGGAGATAAGCACATTTGGATTATATTCTCTGAAACACTCCACAGTATACATGTACGCAATAAACTTGGAACAAACAGTAGCGTCCACCGAGGGTTCAGGGACGGCCTGGACCGTAGGAGCGAGAGGGGTGCAAGGAGCGAGAGGGTGCAATAACCAACCAAATCCGTAAACTCGACTTGTTCGGATCAGCAGATGAACAACTGGCATCCTGTGGGAATGATGACCGCAAACGCGACCATGTCGTACGGTTGCTGCGCAACATTCTTACACATGGTGTTGCCTCTTGAAAGCAATGTGCTCCGTTGAGGTAACGAGTTTAGGAGATTTTGTGATTGATTACGGCGGATGAATTTTGCTTGGCAAATTGTGCGATATGTCAAGATTTGTGCGCGCCCAGTAGCCTCAACTATTCATGTGTGCCACAAGCAGAGACATTCAGGCGTTGTCATGCGAGTGAACGGTTGCACCACTGCAGCCGTGGTACGAGCATGTCCCGTCCCCACTCTTCCAAGTTTCTTTCCAGGGTTCCGTTTCTAAATCTCTGTCCCGATGTTGCTCACCTATTTTTCATGGCCCACGTGGCAAGGCCGCGGTTGGACTCTCCCGAGGTCCTGAGTTCAAGCTCCGGTTCGAGCCATTTCTAACTCGGCCGATGATATATTAGAAGCCATGCTAGTTGCCATTGATTGAAAAGTGGTCAAAAGAACACCATAATGGCAACCCCGGCAATCAGAGGGGTGAGCGTGATCGGCACACTCCGCTCCCTTTCTGTGCCGTTTAATCGCACCTGCACCTCCAGGGGTGGTAAGGGGTGGTCTTGAGCGCGGCGCTGCACGCGGTTCCTCTTGTTCTTCACCATCTCGCGAGCGGACACCTTGATTTCCGAGAAGGCGGTCATGTTGGAGCTGGAGGACGCGCGCGTGTCGTGCGCGCGCGCCACCTCCGCCTCACGCTCCTTCACCCCCCCCACACTCATCCACCGGCCCTCCACCACTCAAAATCTGTCCTATCCTAGAAGCCAAACTGTTTGTTGGCTTGGTGTATCGCATGGCACACGAAAATCTTGCCATCGACGTTTTTCCACACAATGTTTACCGAGTTACTGGTTCTATGTACGCCACGAAATGAAGAGAGAAACGGAGAAATGGTGGACGCGAGTACTAAATTTGTCACTACAGAAATATATGAACTGAAACGAAGAGAAAAGCGACTAGAGCACGAAATCGCTGAGAGAGGCGTTGCCCAGCCACTATATGAATAGTCATGCATATTTGAGAGTAATCGAATTCGATGCAGCGAATCGTGGCAACTTCTGTGATATTGGTGGTTGTTGCAAGATAACTCAGTTGTTCAACACCCCCCTCGTGTATATCGCGCATCAGAACACACGAGATCCGACGCTGTCACTACTTCATAGTATTGGTTACGACCAAGCGCGCGACTGGTCGCAAACAGTCGCGTAGCCCCGCTCCTTTTGCTATAGGTGTCGCTATGGACGAGCTATGCTTCGTACCAAGGTCTTCGCCGATACAACAGACACCCTGACAACAAGGCTTTGTGTTTGGCGGCACCATGAACTGCAAACTATGGATGTTCATTGTGCTTGGAGTCATTCTCAATAGTGAGGAACAATGGTGGAGCTATGAGAATAGTCAGCCTTTACCTTCAGGTCTCCAATTTGAGATTTCTCTTTACAATATCATATTGTTTGGGCAAAAATCACCTTGGATCGATTCATGAGCACATCTGCGGCCTGGGCAACGCTCGTTATTGATTTGCTCCGGCAAACACCTCTCGGCTTGCCTTTGCTGCGCGCGGGGGCGGTGGAGCGATCGCTAATGGTAGTCTCCGCCAGGCTCAGACGAGATTCCCGCACTGCAGCTCTCTGCCGGAAAAAGCACATCGCACACACAAACATCTGGTCAAAATACTTCAGGTGCTGCGCCGTCTCACCAAGATTGAACCACCATCCATGGACTCCAAATACCTGTATGCACGAGGCCACTGCAAAGTGCTGCTCTGATTCTTTCAGGGTACTCCTGATCTACTTTGTTGCGGCACTGAAATCCACAACAGGTGTTCCTACCCGGCAAGGCACCAACTTCACAACAGACGCCGTAGCCATTGTTCAAACTTGCCAGGTTCACGTTGGTGGTATGACCATCAACAACAACGAAAAATAGATTGGCAGGCCGTTACAATTGAATCCACACATTGTATGCTAATCAGAAGCCCCAAAATCGCACATTGTGTATTGCACGAATGCATACGACTCTTGGTATTTCCCAAGAAACACGAATAGGCTGTACTATCGCAGGCATTGGATTCGCAAAGCAGGTGACTGGAAGAGGCGCATGTGCACGACGGATAAAGGCTGCGCATTCACATGGAAACCGCAGCGAACACGTTCCAAGTGTTTCCAAGAGTCCACTGGCATACCTTCTTGTGGTTCTTCTCGTCGACGCCCAAGGCGGCTCGAATCGGCCAGCTAGCCCCGCCTTCAGAAAGCTCTGAACGCGAGTGATAGCCTTCCTCGTCCACAACCTCCCTCACCTTGTCCCACGTGTCTTGGGCCTGGCTAGCTCCAGCAGGGGCAGACCCAGTTGAAGGGTTGCTTGGAGCACCTGCGGGCTTTGCTCTGGGCGGGGAGGCGGTGCGGGGGGTTGGGCTGCGGAGGCACCACCCCCAACAAGAAGAATCCGTTCAACAAGACTGTGGTGCGAAACAAATGACGAGCACTGGTGTCGTAACGCATTTCAAACCCGGGGAACTGGACGAATATCCGTGTTGTGGACAAGCTCGCCCCAGCCAGATGTCAAGCAAATAGAAAAGAAAAATCGAATGGGGGGCATATGGGCATCTATATTCACTCTGGTTGCAAGAGCTCCTAGCTACAAGACAACGCCATCTTCAATGCAGCCCGATGCACTCGCTGGACACAATACCTGCAAGTATGATCAAACAGCAGACGACAGATTGCAGAACTGAGTGGTCGTGGCCAATGCATCTGATTCCCCTGTTCCTGCAGATGAAATCTGCTTGGAATTGAAGTGCTAGAGTTCAAGGGTCTGAGTGAATCTTCTTCATGCTGCAATCATCCTTACGCAACACGAGTCTCCTTCCACATCACTGAGACTGACTTCTCCTTGGTCAGGCAAATAGATGCTATTGGAGGTGTTAGCGTGGGTTCTGGTTTCAATCTGCATGTTTAGTCCAAAGGATATCCACGTCGATGGACATGCTCCATTGCACTCACGGATACTCACAAGGCTTTCTCCAAATAAGTATCCCGAACCAAGCAGACGAGGCAAGCCTTGGCTCGCACAACACTTCGATGCAGCGCCCGCAGCTGGCCGAGCTCTGGCTTGCGTTTTCAATGTCATCAATGTTTTGAAAACGCGCAAACTCGCTGTGCGCTGACATGTGCCATCGACAAGCCCTATGCAAGGACAAGATAAAGCGCGCACTGCGGGGGCATGTCTGCCAGGCAGCTCTCCAACAGTGCCAGCGTGCTATGGTTGGAGTGGCTCGACGCGTGCGCCACCGCCCACGGCGTCTGGCCTGCACCCAAGAACCATCACCCCCCCACACCACCCACCCAGTGGGTTGGAGAAGAGTTGCGGTGGCAAAGATGCACCGGAACTTAGAAACATGGCATCAAAACCATCACCAAGGAAATCGTTTCACATCTGGAGGTGAACAGCGACAGATTTCTCAAAGTGTGGTCGCCTTGACGTGAACACTGGCGCAGATTGGCAACTTCTGTAGACTTGCTGGTGGCGACGCATCAGTACAAATCAGACTCACCCCAAGTCTCAGAGTGTCCCTGTGTACGTAACATACCTCCGTATCATGAGAAATCCTGAGATGGTAAACTCTTTCGAGCTGTTGAGACTGCTGGAGGAGTTGATGCCGAACGCTTGCAGTGCCGTCCTTGCACATTGTAGTGAAAGCAAGGCGTTTCCAGGAAGAGGGTAACTTTCCACCCCCTTCCAAGCTAAAGGTTTGAAACAAGGTGAGAGACGGAGAGGTAGATGCACAGGCTTCTACATAAGCACTCGGACATGAGCCCTATCCATTGGGAGGGAACATGCGTCAACAAGGTCTCGTGCTAAACCCCACTGCTGCACAAACTCAACTGTTTCAAACTCGTATGTTGGGTCAGAAAACATAAAGTAGATTTCATGGACGCGTATCTTGTCCTCATTAGAACAGCATCTATGTACAGGAAGTCGGTAGACGAATGCCCGCTCACTGCACCGAAAATATCCACTACCACATGTAGATACGCAAGCAACGAACCGACAAAAAATATGCCGCTGATGAATACAATCCGTGTTTGCGCGCTTTGGATATGCACAAAGTGTCAGTGAAGTATTCGACCAGCACAAATGAAACCACTCTTCAGGAATCAAAAGACAACACCAACCGATTCCTCCTCCTCCTGATGCACCGTAGTGCCACCGAGCTGAGAATCATTTGGCGGGCTGCAGCTGTGTGTCCAAACTGAAAATCGGGTACACAGGAAGGTCCACACATCAACACGTGGGGGTGAGGGTGCGGGCAGGCACCTGCACTATTCGGAGTTCGTGGATTACAGCCAGCATGCAACAGAATCTCAGCAGCTTGAGTCTGGCCCCAAAAGGCAGCGGAGTGCAGGGGCGTCCATCCAAACTGGAACAAAAGCCGCCACAAATTTGATTGAATCTCATATTCAAGTCTCCAGGCAGGCCAACGGCAGGGAACAGCACCAGCACATCAAACACACACCGCAATCGGGAATAGTGTGCAGTCCTGCATTTCTCACCGTGGTGGTGGCTGCGACAGACGCTTGGTGTGCCAGCAGCAGTTGAATGACTTCCACGCACCCTTTGGCAGCTGCTACATGAAGAGCGGTGCTGCCACTCTGACAATGTGGAGAACCATACCCAACCCCAGGAATTTCCTCGTTGTGCCCAAAATAGAGATGAGAAGGTACACTCATTCACAAGCCAGTCCTCCTCTCCGGGCAAACAGAAGCGCCGACGGTATCAGAGCCAGTCTCAATGAGATGCAGGTCTTGCGCTTAGGATGGGTTGAGTTGATGTGTCATCCTCAAACAAAGGGAACAGCGCAGTCTGATGACTCTGCAGCAAGCCTCACGTGCACCGGACCTAAGCCGCCCAAAAATGGGTGCGTATTCAAGGATGGGGAAGATTCATAGGTTATTCATGCAGTTGCAATGGTCCTGCTAGCAATTTCGCACGCAAAGAGGAGGGTTGGCTCGTGCTCACTTTCTCGCCTTACTGCAGAAAGTACTGCTGTGAAACTGAAGCGACAATCCCACAAAATGACCAGTCCAATGCACAACAAGCAAAATACGATCACAAAAGGGTCGACGATGCTTGCTACTCCCTTCCATGAAAATCCACCCGATTGTAGGATGTGATTTCTCAGAGCTCACACACCATCCCAGGTGTAGGGCATCCACCTTGTCTGGTGTGTTCACATTCAACCCTTGGTCAATAAGAAGCTGGGCTGCATCCGCATGCCCCGCACTGGACGTGCAGTGCAGCAGCGTGAACCCATCCTGCCCCCTCAACCATCAAAACTAAATCAGTAAGCAGCCCGACAACCAGAACACTGGACAACAATCGCAGCTCGCACACACACTGGTCACCTGGTCTCGAGGGAGAAAGGATGCAATCGGGCAAGTAAGGCTGGCCGGGCCCACAACTTGTCGCAGCTCCTCCAGCAAAGATTGCATTCGCAAGACGTCCCCTCTCCAGGCGGCAAGCGTAAGCTCCTGTCAACATAAGCTTGGGATTCCGTTTACAGCAACGTAGCTGGCCAAAGCAACTGGCGTATATACCACAGACATCCCATATCAAACATACAACAGCGAAAAAATGCAGCAATTCAATTTGAGTGTGTATTCGGGTTGAAGGCTATTCCAAAGTGCATATTCAAAGCAATCTTTCCAATCCACAAGTTCTTTGCTCAACTTCACTTCACACACAACATTCATTCCCAAGCTATAAAAAGTTACTCAAGACACAGTGGTTATCATCAGCATACCATACAAACTAAGCAAAACGTTTGCGTTTGTGGAAAATATGACACTTCGATAGCGCCTCATTTTTGGGGGATTAGCTTGCCAGTGAAAATTGCCACCAATGATACTTGTTGAGAGTTCGCAAGTGCAAAATGCGCTTTATGAAGAAGAAGGGGGGATGTTCCCTGAATCTTAGTGATCCATATCATGATGTATGACAATTCTGCAGCGTGTACAAGCAGTTAAATGGAAAAATGGTCAAAGGCTCTGCATGTATTGAATTGATTGTACAAAATGACTCACTTGATGGTGGATTCTCAACACCGGACCTTGAGAATCAGAGGAATCCATAATATGTCTCTCGAAAAAACCACGTTCGAACGATTTCACGGCGCTCGTCGCATCTCAGGTGTGGTGCCACCAAACCAGGCATTCCATGGTATGGTCACAAAGTGTACCATGCGCCTGCTCTCGTTATCGGAACTACCTTAGATTGTGTCAAGATACAGCAGCGTAAATGGGAAGATCAACGAAGTGTTTTTCGCAAGGAAAACGAGTTCGTACCGCCTCTATGGACCCGTGCGACATGTCCAGGCCTCACCACGGAGCGCTGTTTTTAGCACCTTTGGGACCGCCACGAGCTTTGTGGGAAAACCCGGGGGGTCTGGTTGTGAGCTAACTTTCCCAGAGCATTTAGCAGGACCCTGGTCCGAAAATAGGCGAGTACTTGACGTAATAACTAATCGAATCGTAAACTTGCCTAGCCGTTGGAGGATCATTATCGGGTTGGGAGGAACATGCCTCACCAGCTCGAATCACGTCAGGCGAGTGGTGTAGGTGCATCTTGTAGCCGAGATGCTTCCCATCCCAGAGTTTCGCTACTGTAGGTACATTGGTTAGCCGAACAGCCAGTGATCCCAGAGTTCACGCCTGCTCTTGTTGGTACATCGAGGGCTTGCACATCGAAATCTGGAGATGGGTGATGTCCAGTCCTGTCGTGTCGCTCGACTGCACCCTCTCCATAGGTGAGATCAGAACCTAGAGGGTCTGAGGAAATACATAGAGACTGGAATTCAAGATCAAAAATCCATGACCGCTGCTATTGGCGTAGTGAAGCCACCCTGGGTCGCCTGAGGTGACAGGATTACATCAGGAGTACAGGTTGACATCGTATATTGTATTCAGTGTACCAAGGGAGGGTTGCTACACTGCAATCAGCCTGCTGCTGTGGTCGTACTGTGAGGTGAGAGCATTGAAGTGTATTGGCATGTATCCACCTACGCTGTGACATCTTGTAGCCAATCGGGTGTGTTGCGATGGCACGCGAGCTACCACATCCTGGATGACGGAGGCTCGAATCGAGGAGAAATACTTTAGCACTGACAGATTGAGGCGTGCTTTGTCGTAAAATGTATCGACGGCGGCGGTGCCCTCATAGGATTGACAATTGATCTTTCAAGGGTTTTGAAAACCCACTTGTTATGATGCATTTCAATAGGCCTTGACTGGCACTCGATAGAAAATCCCCGGAGTGCTGCTTATCGGATTACGAGCTTTGTATCACTCCCCGATGAAGGGGGAAGCAATATGACCAAGATGATGGGGGACGCTTTGCCCAGATCGAAAATCTTTCACTCAGCACGTTGAACCCCTGACTGGTTTCCAATAGTTTGTTCTATGCAGGCTATGTCAGATGGCCTAGTTGATAGGGACAACGGCACCTGCGCGCTTGGTCCCGGGTTCGATTCCGACATGAGTTGGAGCTGCCTTGGCTGATGATTTCAGAATCAAATACGCCATGCTGGCAGGCGGGTCCTCTTCGATTAGCGAGTGATCATGCCAACCGCCTAAACAACCACCATGAATACTGGTGGTTCCAAAGTTTAAGTTTCCTATGCAGCTGTCCGGTCTTAATGTAGCGGAGCGTGTTTGCATCGCCGTCGATCGCGTGGTTGCCAGCAACAATTTTGTGCGTTCTTGACGCCACTCCTCGCTACAAGGAGTCATGGAGGAGGTTGGACTAAGATCAAGACGTCCGAAACAGTTCACCGTCGTGCACTCTCCACGAGTGGCGGTGTGTATGCATATTCCCGGCTGATGATTTATCTCGGGCCATACTGGCTTGGCGGTCATCTTCGATTAGCGAGTGATCAAACCAATCACCAAAACAACCACCATGATAACTGGTGATTCAGTTTTTTTCTGGGTGTGTATGGATTTTGGGGAGACAACTGGATGTTCTCTGCCATGTCTTGCGTGAATATTGATTTTAAGGTTTGTACCATTTTTTGGTATAGAATATCTCTCGTGGAGATTTGTTGGATTGTCTCAATTTAACGAATGACATGCCTTAAGTCTGACGGAACGAAATCATCTCCACACCCAGTCACGAGCGCTACTGCTCACAATAAACGTTTATGGCAAGCTCTTATGACGGGTACCTTGAGTGAATTCTTCTGAGATTGCGGTTCATATCTGTGTAATTGCCCTTGATATGACCCAGCCACTACCTGCCCCCTATACAGAACACTAAACAATTCGTGATTGAATGCAGAGTAAAGATGGAACTTCAACTTGACAAGGAAAAAATCAGACATAGTTGATAGGAATGAATTGGTTTCAATCTCCTTGTTTTGCTTTATCAAATGCTTCTAGTGTCTCCCCAGAAACCTTTAGTGTTTTATATACCTGTGCAGGAACCTCTAAAGTCAATTTGAGGCATGTTCGCTGATGAATTTGCGAGTTTGCCACAAAACACACCGTGCAGATGCTAGTGTTTATCATCTTCCTGGGACATCAATTAATTGCTTTTTTTGTCCAAGCGTTAAATGTATGGGGACATGACCCTTCCCACAAGGGCGGGGAGCCATGTCAACTGAACTGTGCGCTCAGTTCTATCGTTGCACAAGGTAACCTTCGAAATCCTTGTATCGTGTCAACAT
>NHOP01000895.1:0-12479 GCA_018697155.1 Pyramimonas parkeae | reverse complement strand
GCTTTTTCGGACCGAACGCGTTTCGCCAACTGACAATAACATTTCAGAGGCGATGTTGATTCGGGTGCTTTCTTTTTGGGATGTAAAGCTTCTTGGGGATGTCGACATTTTATGAATGAGGATCATTCGTACGGAGAGTACAATCTGTTTAAGCCAAGAGCGTCAAAATTGGCCATCGACTAAGAATTGTGGGACTATAAGCCTGTTTTGACTTCTATGGCCATCCATATGGACCTACAAAAGTCTGCTGAATTTCCTCAATCAAGTGTTCAGTTTAAGCAATTGGTTAAATCATTGCTTTGGAATGCAAGACTCACACATCCGGAGGTGATGCAACCCGTGGTTTAAATTGGTTCAATTTTGAGTCAAGCACTTGATATGGAAAGGAACATTTTCTTGCTGCATTGTGTCCGCTGAAACATCCGAATACTGTGAAAGATCTTCAGCTGGTCTTCAGAGGTGGCACTGATCTGGGACGAAGTGCAGCTGGTAACCGCGTAGATCCTTCAAAATACTCGGACTGGGCTGGTGGCTCGATTAACCGAAGTCGTACTTTGGTAATGTGATATACTTGAACGGTTATTTGGTGGTCTGGTGTACCCACAAGCATCGTGTGGCTGCAATGTCTTCTGCTGAAGCCGAACATATTGCCGTTTTGGACGCCTGCAAGGACGATTAGAGACTTTATCACTTCTTGAATATGCTTTTGCAAGTTACCATTCCATTAAATATCAATGTGGACAATTAGGGAATGATGTTTATGGCCAACAACTTAGTCACAACCCAAAACATCGTAGCATATTGACCTCAGATACCACATGATTCGAAACTGCAATGATATCATAACGTTGAGGTGCATTCGTACAGATTAAGTATCGCAGATATTATGTATAGGCCCTGTACAAAGTAAATGGCAGGTGCTTCGCACAGAAGCTTCTCCATGACAAAAAGAAAGGCCAATGGAATGAAAATTTAAAACAGAGCAAGTGGCTTTGATGTTAAGGGATGTGTGATAGTACTAGAAAATAGCATTGCACTGCATAGTAATATCTGCTCCCCACTTAGCCTGAGTTAGGTAGACACAATAGGAATAGAATGATAATCAATCTGATGAGTCAGTGAGACCGATTACATGCTGTACATTTCTCAGTATAAAATGCGTAGAAGAAGACTATTACATTATGGCAAGTATCCACTAGCGCATACTTTGAGTATACGCTAGCACGTCTTGCCAGCCAATCCTGATATCCACATTATGTGAATTATCACATCTATGACGAGTATCAAAAGACGTGTCGAGAAGCTATAACAACATATTCGTGTGCATACAATTCGATCATGAAAAGCATAAGGACCACTGCAGTGTTGCACATATTCCCGGTATGGAACACGAGCACACAGGAGATAGATCATGTATGAGATGCTGATCGACCTAGCCATCGTATATGAGATTGGATTGAGATTTCCTTCACCTCAAGTATATCAGATAACGGGAATGTGACCGTGTTGGTTCACATCAAACAAGGGTCAAGGCACGGTTGGCTCCTCCATATCCTCGACGTTGTCCCGTTAGTGAGCGCCTTCGAATGCGCATGACCAAGCAAATTGTCGTTGCGAGTGTTGAGCTACTCTGGAGGCCAAAACCGAGTTGAACCACCGAGATGACGATATCAAATGAATGGACTCAAGTCGACTAGACCAGCGTAGTGCTTCCCTGTTTCATGACAGGTGTTTCGCGAGGTGAATGGGCACCCATAACCCGCAATGGTATCAGACGGTGGTGGGTGCAAGGGCTAATGTGGAGACTCAGTTTATGTAACGGTTTGCGCTACGCCGTTCAATAACGGCGACTGTGTGATCTTCAATGTTGATTAATGCCGTATCCTTGTCCCGATGTCTGCTTGATAATACATGCACTATATGATAATTCAGTCTGGTTGTTATTTCCTAGCGCTAAAATGCTGTTCCTAGTTCGTGCAAGGACGTTGATGAATCACAATATTTCCCAAAAATGAATGGAAAGACATTCACCATGGAGTGATATGTTTTTATTTCAGTAAATGTGGACGCGTGAAGACCTGACATATCTTGCATCATTTCAAATTTCAGATCGCAGCGACTTGACCGAAGCACGCTTGTTCATGGTGTTGCTTCTGATCCCACACACACAGCAACGTGGGCGCACTGCAAAATGTTCTTTGGTAATCCGGATGAGTGTCTGTATGAAGACATGACATACGCCTTCTGGACAGGAAGCCATGTCAACAGAAATGCTCTTGTAATATATTCATGAATCCATTCATACACATTTCGTCGTTACTTGTGCCAGCAAGCTCTATAAACTTTTTACGGTGATTGTTTAGGCGATTGGTATGATCACTCGCTATTCGAAGATGACCCTCCCAGCCAACTGTATATGCTGGGTTCATAATTGTGCTTGTTAGCCGGCTTGTGGAGGTAGAATTGCAGCTGTTTTCAGGAAAAAAAATCAGAACATGATGAAGACTTTCGAGCCACCATTCATCATGATAATTTTTTTGGGGATTCACACGATCACTCGTTAAATCGAAGAACCGCCAGCCAAAATGGCCTTTGGAAAACCATTGCCCGAGGCGCAATGTTCCCATGGTAGAACTTACAGTCGGGCAACCGCAGAGTGAATCGACACCACACCCACTAGGCTACCAATGGTCGTGAAAGCATATTCACATCATCATTGCAACTCAAGCGCGCAGTGTGGTAGTCGGCTGTGGACTGCAAATAAATGTGCCTGGAAAACGGCAACATTTTCATAGTAGCAACACCCTTGATGATTTTCATGAAGTAAAGATGACTGCAGGTTGTGTGTATCCCTGTATGATGGTTGTTGCCAGGTCTCACAAGACAGACATGCACTATGACATGATAACTGGACACTTCACACAGTGTCAAATTTTTTTCAATACCAACCATCCTTGGGTGAAACCCTGTCCAGTGGCAACTCGGAACACATCATGTTCAAGTTGCGCGTACTGCGTTCAACCTTGCCTGAAGACACACCCTCATGCACCCAACATACCATGTTTGGGCTTTCCCAGCAAACAGTGAAAACTGAGCAACTGACTGTACAAAACTATGAAATATGAAAGATATCGATATCCACAACAGGCATCTCTTGACAAACTATTTGCAATACAGCACCATACAATATCCACAGCTATAGAAGGGAACGGACACACACCTGGAGCTCAAGCATCTCGGCAGCTTCACGTTGTGACGTCTGTGCCTGGTTCCCCTTCTCTACCTGTGCCTAAGTGAAAATAATCCAGGAAGCAGGAATATATTCAGCGCGAGGAGATATCTCGTAGCACATATTCTAAGTGCACATCAAGGCATCATCAAATTCCTCGCACCATACCAACTGCAAAAATTACATTCAAACCCTGTTTATTAATATGATTTATGATATGATATGAGGTGCGTCAACATTAAAAGCGCTACGGAACAACACAACCAAGAATTCACTACAGCGTACAACAAAGTTGGCGCACAGTTTGCATTCCCCACTCACTGTGCAAGGTATACATACAAATCCGTTGGCATCCAACAGGCAAAGGCATTGTCTTCACTTAACTCAACATGAGAATACTGAAACCATTATCACAAAAGCCCACGACAGAATGCAATATTTTCCAGCTGGGAAGTGCAGACAGTGAACTTGGTAGAAATTCCTTGGATCAGTGTATGCCGTCCTACTACAATTGTATCAGATTCGCAGCACTGGCTTGCAGTCAGATGCAACCAATAAAAGTAACAAATGTGCTGTAGTCTACTATCGACAGAATTGAAATCATTCGATGGCTAGTAATGAACAGCCATTAGCACACTACCTGCGTTGTGGCAGCCGCGTTCGTGCTAGGAAGATTCGCCAAGGTCTCGCCAGCAACCTCGTTCAGAACTTTTTCCACCTCTGCCTCCATCTCCTCTTCCATCCCATCTTCGTCTAGAGATTCGTCCAGTGCCTCATTCAACATCTCTTCGATCATTCCCGCCTTGAGCGTTTAACCGCATGCACAACATTAGTCCGTAAACACGGTGCCGCACAAACAAGAGAGCACTATAGTAATTGGTATACACGACATGGAAAAAAATGATATCAGAAAGTGAAGGTGCTAGGAAGCAAAACGTCTTCAGAAAGGCAAGGCTTCTGCGGATTGATGTTCATTGCACTCATTTATTTTAATCGATTCGAATATCAGAGCTTCATAAAACTTGATCAGCATCACTGTAAAATCACACCATGTAAAATGAAATCAAACATGGAACTTGCATTTATTGCAAAATATCTGAATTGCTAATACAAAAGAAAAGAGTGACTGTTAATGGTATAGGAAAAGGATCTCTTGTGGTTGTTGCATGGCATTTAACTTTGTGGAGCACAGAAATCTAGACATTCTGAGAATTGGGGCAGGCCCAGATGATCCCCTTGGAACGCTTGAGCATGGGGCAACAATGACTTGCCGTGTAAAACGAAATAGAATTACAAATATGCAAACTCATGTGAAGGTGTGACGAGGTGGGAGCAACACATGCGCGAGGGATACGAACTTTCATCATCTCTTTAGACATTTCTTGCATGCTCTTTGCCATCTCTGGAACTTTGACAAGTTCGCCAATCGAAGCCATGACCTCCGTGCTCTTCTCCAAATGCCCCACCGAGCGCATCATTGCTGCCATCCACCTCAAGCATCACATGAGTTGAAGAGAATGCAACCACATCCTTGATGAGTTCTACAAGAATGTCATCCATTATGGATTGATCGCGCATACGTAGGATATATGTCTTATATCAGTAGAACAAGATGTGCTCCCAGCACACAGAAACACCCAAGAAAGCATGCATATGTTCTTGCAAGACAGAGTTGAAGATGCAACTTTGAGGTAGTGGAGTAGAATTTGAAAGCACACTCGCCGGATGTTGAGCATGTTACGCGTTCAGTATGACAAGCAACATACCTGTTAAACTCATGATTCTAAACACGTCCAAGAAACAAGCGATCTCAAGCACTACAGAGCAATCAAATCATACTTTTGCAGATGTCCAAAGGACGCAAACATGTGCGATACCCAAGACAAGTCATTTAAGTTAGAATAACTTGATCCTCGAAATGCAACAAAAATGGAGTTCCTCCTGAAAGCTGATCGAAGCACAGCTGAAAGCATCAACTCCATTAATTCAACAGAGTCTATGTATTCAACCATGAATTTATCACTATAAGAAGGGTACTTCGTGTAATAGACAAAACACGGGCTTAGCTGAGTAGCACATTGCATGGTGACATTCATGCACATTGTTGCTTCTTAATTCGGTGTTGAAGGGGATTGATTGAATGGCTTCCGAGTCCTCCTGAATCCATGGGTGTGGGGTGTGAGGTACGGGCTGAGGAAAGACACAATCGTCATGCAATGATGACACACATTTGGCAGAACTGATCCCAGCATTGTTTTGAGACTTGCCAGTTTTCGAACGTACACAACATGGACTTGAGTCAATCCTAGAATGGTCATACTGAACTGCTGTTGACTTGATCATAACATGAATACCTAAATTCTCTCCAAGCTTCATTGAAATGGAGTTCAGCTGGGCCTGCATGCGAATGCCCCGAACACACATGACACTGCGCATCACGTATTTGAAGCCTGGCAATCGCTGAGTATAACCATGAAATTAACCGATAGACCACTGAGAAAGCCTGGAGTAATGCCAAGCTCACCACAAACACGGAATCTGATTTATTCACTAAACGATTGGGAATTCAAGGTTCTCAATTCCAAACCTTGTCCAATGTAAAGTATCGCACATCTTCCAGATACAAGTTTGGTGGCGTACTATGTCAAGCCCACTGGTTAGTCTGTGGTGGTGGGGAAAACATGGTAAAAGTTCTCAGAGTGTTTGCATAAATCAGCGAACTCAAGTATCTCTACAGATTTTGCATGATCGATGACTCTGGAACGGCTTCGAGTACAAACTTACGTGGTCTCAAGAAGCCTTATAGATTTGATGTTTCCATATCTTGGGACGTACTTGAGCTAGAAGGGGTTAACACCAACATACCACTGGAGCATTCAAGTGTATTGCATAGCAACACAGAAATGTGTGAATGTTCAAAATCTTCTGTACCTATAGCTCGACGACTAAACCATATGCTGCCATGCCAACAAGGCAGGGAACTGACTACCTGCAACAACGGTTTGCTGGGTGGCCAACTTCCTCAACTAGCAGTAGCTATTTCTCATGCTAGACGAAAATGAACCTGAGCGATCATCATAACGGAAATGAATTCGTGGCTGATACTCGAGTGGATCATCCAATGGATATTGCATGTGTCACTTGATTCTGATTCTTGTGCAGAAACTGACTTGTCCCCTGAAATCAAAGCACGGAATTGTGTGGTGGGTTGGTGATTTTCCTTTGGAAAAAAATGGTGTTTGCGGGATCACAAAAACAACCAGGCCACATGCATGCGCCGCATCTTCCAGAAAATGCTTTCATCTACTGAAATTAGTTGTGTGCTTCTATGTTTTCATCATCAATTGCAAAAACATGATGTTGGCAAAGAGGGAGGTGTACCTTGTTCGTGTGCAAGCGGGTTACAGTGCGGCGCGACATCATCAGTTCCTTCGCCAGCATCTTTCAAATCCCACCATGACAGCCGATCAATCCTCAGCTTCAGCGCATGAAACAAACACTTTGCTTCTCTGAAGAGCTTGTACAGTTCTTGATAGAATACCAATACAGAGTTCAGAGCATCAACGTGACATTCTGATCATAATGGACACTTCAATGAATTCTGAAGAGCTGTTGTACTCTTGACGCCCGGCCTATCAGAGGTGAATCAACCGATATGTCCAAGCGAGTACTAAACTGCGGTTGTCAATGGATATTACAAGTGTGTGCATGGCACACATTCCATCGGAGCGAGATGACGATGATCGCTGAATTGTCGAGAAAGACTGCACTTCAGTCATTTTGAGATTTGCATGGTGTTATGTACACGCCCTGCATAGGCAGTCAAAGATTTTCCAAAAGCTTTCGAAACAGCATGCAGCGATTGAGGAGTATTGGTAGTTTTCAGTAACCACTACTCACTTGACCAAACGCATAAGTGCATGGTGATGACGCATGGAATGTGTGCTATGTGCTACTGCACACACAACAATCTTGAAGCACAGCTGTTCAGCTTGGGACTGAACTGTGTTCTTTGAAAGCACAAGGTGCGGCAGATATCTGATCCAGGGTGTTTAAAAAGACTAAACGAACACTTGTGTAAGCTGTTGAGCAATGCCACCTATATGCGCATTGGAATAATACGATATTTCTAGAAGCCTGGGCCCCCATGGTGGGAGCCACATTGCGACTGAAACTGGCCTAGGAACCAACGCATACTGTCCGACAAAGAAGTGAACACTGGAAGATTCATGGACACTGCCCAGTGCATTGCCATCCATGCCAAGTTAGTCGCATGCCACATTCCACAACTGAACAAGATCTGAAAATCCATCCACAATGGCAAACCCACGCGCTTATGCACAGACTATGCGATCCATTGTGAAGTGTCCACATACATCAGTTACAATACAAATGGGTGACCATCTGGAAACCGATGGATTATACGTTGCTGTTTAATAAGAGACAATCATCGTACTGGACGTCACTCTGTCAAAAAGGAGGCACAATGTTCATCATACGCTGATTCAAGAAGCACATGCCTGAGCACAACAACATGTCAAGCTAAGCAGCAGTGCTATATCGCAAAATCATTCAAGCTCGAGATAAAAAGCCGGTGCCCATAGGGCTTGGAATGCTATGGGCACCGGCCCAAGGTTGGTGCGACCCACCTTGGCAGATTTGATATCTCCACGCATTGCACTCTCCTTGATGGCTTTCTCAACCTTCTTCTCTTCCCGCTGAATGTCTGTGCACAGCGTACTGCCTCCGCGTGCTCAGAAAAAACACTATCCACATGCTCAAATCAAGAAAATAGCCAAAGTCTGTCCAAAATCCATTTGGCAACAAAGCAAGAATTCATTACCAACTAAGGAGCACAGTGTTGTTGGTTTTCAATGTTTCATCGTATTGGTTTTTGGCATGCATTCATGCGCTATTCACGGATACCAGTATTCGTATCCTGGATGCTGCAGGCGGACGGGCTTTCATGCTTTCATGGCCAACAAAACAGCATTGTCATATTCAAAGCGCGAGTACCGTCTCCAACTGCATATGAAGCGAAAAACACAGAGCACGTTTCATATGCATGTCCAAACATCATCAGACCATTCCAAGTACAAGTGTGTTGATGAGCATATATAGAAATATACCCATTTTATTTTTAATCCATGAAGATGGAGCAGATATGTGTTGGTACAACTGGTAACAAATCCTCGGAGGTGCATTAACAGGCAGAGCTTTCGGGCTGGCAACCGACTGCATATGAAATACACATGTTTGTTTCCCAAGGGTTTACACAGTCAACAAGCTGTCCTGACGAGGGTGGTAAGCTACGTTCTCTTTTCAACATGTGTTTTCATCACATCATGTGTTTTGATCACACAACATGTGCTTTGACACGGCAAACGAACTTTGAGGGTATATATGGACATGACCCATACTCAATGAGCGGGGAACCATGTCAAGTGAATCGCACGTCAGCTCCTATCAGTGCACAGAGTAACCTGCATAACTTATGCATCATGCCAAAACACAAGTTACGTACACCTGTAAGGCGATGCATATGGCTTGAGCAGTCAGATCTCAGGACCATGAGGAAACACCCAGTCAATCACAAAGCCGCCACATAATTGCGTAGCATGACTAATTCCATCACCGGAGTCATGATCTTTACCACTATGCCCACTGATGTCATACAAAGGAGACACGTTATTGATGCCAATCCATCTCATGCAGCATGCCCGAGGGAAAACAGCAACGCACAGCTTGTGTGCTAAGACTCGAGTCCCTAGGAGGCCATCACATCGCCTATACAGTGTGATCAAACCTGATGTATTTTTTCCTGAATAACTCTACACTAGCAGCGGCAATCTGAGCATTGACCTATAAAGATATGAATATATAGGGATATTCCCATTATCAAACCCAAAGAGCAAAGAGCCGTGTCGTCTGAGTCTCGTGCCAAATTTTGTCGGTGCACAGGGTAATCATCAACACGCAACGAAGGCGAATGGGAGGAGTTGTCACAATTTTGACATAAGCCCAAGTCCATCATAAACACGCAGATGCACAGCATATATCCCAAAATATACACCCAAATGGATCTACGATCAAAGCCCATGCCAAGGCAATGTGACGCATGTCCTAATGACCACAGCGATCGCATGCTACTTTGGCAAAGTGAGCAATCTATGACCAGGTACGAACATAGGCTCCTGATGTTGGCACACCTTCAGGAGTACCAAAGATGCAATGTGTGATAAATGTATGCGAGAACTGATTGATGACAAAACAAGAAACATACGCTGCAAACAAGTGTCCGGAACCTGTCGCCTTATCTGCATATCCATATAGATTATCAGGCCACATACATAAAAATTCATAACCGATCACACGGACATGTAACAGTCTACAAACTGGCGGTCATGGATAGACATTGTTCTAGCGATGGACCAATCTCAACGTATCATCATCTCTGTAACGAATCTTCAAGGGCTTTATGCACCAACCGCTCGTAGTTCCGATTTCTGTTGAGAGCTCATCTGGAGATTTTCGTTGTGAATCAGTATACCATGTGCACTTGAGTAAACACAAGAGTGGACTCTCACGCTGGTTTAGCAGTTGATGGTGGTTTGTGTCAGGCCATACTTTGTTTCATTCGCGTGATATTTGAACATCTGATGAATTAAGTGCTTTGGCTTAGCTTTGACTTATATTCGAAGCCCACGAAAAAAAAATGAAATAAAGTGCAGTGGATTGTACCATATCAGCAACATATACATGCAGCACGAGCTGAACCATTTGCTGGCGGTTTGTATTTGAAACGCACAAAGCACGAGAAACCACATACCCGATGCCATTGCAGTGCCAGGCAACTACAGAGTACAATTTGCATGTTCACAGCAGCAGGAAAATAGAAAGAGGAGGATCCATGGGGCGGTGCAAAACTCGTTTTTGATTATTGCACAAAAAAAAAATCGACAAGATAGGAGCTCGCAGACTCTTCTCACAAACACAAAAATGGTTTGTATTCGCTGAGTGACAGCAACTTAGACACTACTAAGAACACGTTTTCATATACATACACAAGTGATGTGGGACACGTCGTTGCATTTAACGCATCCAAATCAACGAAAAAACATTGTTCCCAGATGTAGGCTATCTTGCCATACTTCGCTTGATCCTGACATACCTTACATGTTGGTAGGAGTAGGTTGTAATCATCACTCGTGCATGGAAAAAGATGGCTCCCCAGGACATCAAGCCTTTTTCCAACGAAGCATGCAATCGGCTAGGCAACTAGGGCACTGGGGTTGCGCTAGCAGCCTCTCGACAAGCACCAAGCAACAACGGATTGCATGGAGACTACTTGTTAACACATAAATTGCACTGATATGCTGCATAGATACAAAGCGCATGCTATTCAGATTATAGTGGCGCATTGAACATGGTCACCAAAGTTGAAGATATGTGGAAGCAAGCTGTTTAAACTAAAGTCAATAATATGACTACACGCATAAAGTTTGAACCTACTAAGTTGAAGTAAAAAATGCTGTATATCCTGGTGTTTGGAAGCGTTACAGCTGTGTCGTGAATACCACTTTGAATTCAGGATGGTTTTCTTGAATAAATCCCATGACCCAACCCTTGAAAAGTGTCAGACTGTCAACAGACTGCTAACAAAAGTCCTGTATCGGTGTTCTTGTTCATGCACCTCATATGTACAGATGATCCGCACAAAGTCAAAATTTGTCACAAGAGAAGTTGTGCAACAATGAATTGGGCATCGTGCCTTCTTTCTCAAAATGTCCGTGGATGCACTTTGACCGAATACTCACTCACAAATTTCAGGCTCATTTGCACGAGGCTCGTACCACGGACTTGACGATCTACGGCCCGCATCTCGGAGCGACATTTGGACTGCCATTTCCTGACCAACTCTTTTGGATCGGGAGGCTTGCGAAACATATCCAGCATCTTGTCAATCGCGCTCGCCTTGTCACCAGGAAACAGTCCGAGCCCCGTCGTACCACGCGCGCTTGTGAGCAAATTGCCGCAGTGAGTTTGTTGGTAAAATAGTTCCTTTCGAACCAAATCGGAAAGATTGATATGGCAGGCTCACGCGTTTACATCCAATAGCAAGGTTCATCCGGGTCTCTATCGTATGACCTTACCCGGAGGGCTCATCCTGGTTTCTAGTTCTGCATTAGGATTAGAAGGGGTTAGGATTCATCCAGGTTTGTAATGCAATTATTGAATGTCACATTTAATTGGTTCATCATGGTTTCTGATTATTTACCAGTATGAAAAGGCAGCAGGGTTCATTCACTATTCTATTTCTCCACTGGAAGTAGACGATGGAAATTTTCATCCAGTATACAGTTTCTTCATTTGCAGTCGGTACGAAAGCTGCTCTTGTGCCCGGACCACTCATATCCGACTAATATGGAATCCACCGTTTGGGAAGAAAGCATGCAGAGCGCGTTCCCTAAAACCCTCTCTTGGTACCGCTATCTGCCTAAAATCTCTCGCATTTTCAAAAGTACCATCGATGTGTGGATTGGATACAGTCGAAAATTTTCCCATCCAGCTTTAGCCATGTATTTGTACAGCGCACTCTCGCCTTTCGTTCCGTGTGAGAACGTTTGACGGGCACTGTTAACATGGGTGATGAACCTCCCATGTTGTGTTGTATGTGTGCCCTACATATAGCAACCCTATCATGATGTTAAATGTCGTATAGGACGTAAATAGCCTGTTTTGTCTTTAGTGGACTTAATGTTTGTGGTGTTCGTGAATGTCGGTGCTTCACCGTAGCCTACGTAGTGTGCGACACTTGTGGGCGTTGTAATGCCACATAGTTATATTTGTCTTCCATTTTCCATGAAGATAGAGTTCCATGAGAATCTTGTTGGAAACTGATGTTCCACACGTCTCCTTTGTGCGCGTGCAGCCCTCGCAAAAACAAATTTTCGTAGATCCTCTCGCAATTTTGAGGGTGATGTTCGCCGTACATTCATGGCCTCGTGAGGTGAGCGAGCTTCACGTGCCCTAGTTGTGGCATGAGATGCCATTTCGCAACCTCCCTCATATGAAAAAATAAATGCGTTTAAGCTTTTCTTCACCACGTCTACCGGGACTGGATTCCTTTGTTCCCCCCTTGTGATAAAGTATATATCAGAACACACACGTTACAGTTGCAGTATACACTTGGGCAAGTACCAAAGGTTCAGTTAAGCCTTATGTAGTGGCGGCTATCTAGATCTTATCC
>NHOP01000894.1:0-12481 GCA_018697155.1 Pyramimonas parkeae | reverse complement strand
TGTAGCCATTTGCAGTGCACGCAGCCCAGAGTGAATTTATAAACTTAAATCTGCGGCGTGCTGCTGCAGCCAGTAAAGCAGATCAATTCACTTTCTGCCTGCTGAGTAGCCCTTAACGCTAGATTGACGGGTGCCCACTCCTGTGCCTACCTGCATGATCGCAATATGGCATCACAGCAATGGCAACTTATTGTTCTGGACAAGTCTTCCCCTCTTGCATCTTCAAGGGTAAATCGAAAGCTTCGTGGACAGCATGAATCTGCACCCAATATGAAAGAGATAGAACTGAACATCTGACAGCATAACTAATCCTGACGAAAAGCATCAAACTTTGGTTGCATATAACATGATACCTTCTTTACGGCCGCAGCAAGTTCATTCGGGAGTGGGTCCATGCAATTGTCTTCTGTTCTGTACCTGAAGTATACATTGCGCGCACAGAAATGTGGCAAGACTATCATGTCCTCAAAACAAAGGACATGTCAACTCAACATCCATTTCGCAGAAATTTCCGGTCCATATTCGAACCTCTCATCCAGGCCATGTGATTGAGGTTTCACGGCAACTGCTAGGTATGCCTGTCTTCAAAGCAAGAGCAACAGAGTCGAGAAACACGGTACCTGAATTTATGCTCCTCCCATATCAAAATGTGATGAGAGTGTCCGTCCCCAGGAGACCTGCAGGAGTTCTTTTGGGATCAAGTGATACATGGATATAAAAAGATACAATTGAAAAGCGTAAACAAAATCAACTAGCTTGCTGTGTCAATGTTGAAAATGCGTATTGAATGGTAAGGAATATGAACTACAAGCAAAGAAGACTTGGTAGACAATAAATTCTGTCCTTTAGATATTCTTCAAACTTCCTGACAATCTTGAAGGCATCACGCCCAGATCTTTCCACCAGTGGATGCAGGTAGAATTGTGCACAAATATTGCGTGGGAGCGTCATTTTGGTGACCTCATGCGCATCAAATGCGCTCTAAACTGAGTATTCAATTGGAACCCAAACATGTGTGAACTTTGAAGCCAGCTTCTGTCGCCTGCCAATACACATACACCGTCAGTATGCAACACTTGAAACATAAATGCTTGCGCACCGCAAACCATGTGGTCCCACAGACTTTGACTTGCCCAAGGCGCAAATGCGCTTTTGGTTCAGACAACAACGCAGTTTGGACAAGTATTGGGGTCCGCTGTCTCTAGTCATCTTCACTTTGCCGGGTTGAGCAAGAGTTCCAGGATTCCTTACGTACCTGGGGAAACTTGTCCATTCCAAATAAGTTTCAACTGAAAACATGAGGACACACTAAGGAAAATATCTCATCAAATCATGGAACATCTCAAACAAAGCATCCATCTTCGAATGATATAATCACTGCATGTTGGAATAGGTCAGCAAGCAATAATTGTCTGAATCTGAAAATGTGAATGGCTTTCGTATTGCAATACATCTGACGAACAGAGACTCATGCACAACGCAACCAATGTTTGCAGGTACACTTACGAGATTGAGTAGTCAACCTCAAGTGCCTCAGGGTGCTGCGTCATTATCCAAGCCCCGTAGGAGGCATACTCAGAGAAGAACACTTGCTCGGTTATCAATCGTTCAGCGACTGCATGGATATTCCACGGAAACCCCTGCACGTTTTCAATTACAGTACCAGCGCTTGGGGCTCAAAGGCACAATTAACACATGCATGCTGTTTAGCACCAGAATGTAGCCTGCGACATGTGCATATCCCAACATAGGAAAATCTACATCCCAACATGGGAAAATCTTCTTGTATCCACGATGGCTGACATCATTGCCATTAACATCATCACCGACCCCACTCAAAAAGATGAAACCAAGGAGACATTCCGGATGAAACAGGTACATCTCGTTATGGCCTAGGCAGTGGTTGCACTTTGATGAAGGATGGATACCTGTTGAGGCGATCCTAGATTGCTTGGCTCAAAAGCCTGCGAGAGATTGCGGCGTCTGCGTTCCACTTCTTCAGACACATCCTGTGGTTCATCAGCGTTGTGCTCGCTTTCAGGCACACCCATTCCATCATCAGTTACATCTCCCTGCACCCGTCACTCCATACCACACCACTTCAAAAATTCCATGTACGAAAAGCATGTGAAGCATCACCCTAGAAACATTCCTGATTCAAATTGAGGGTTTAGGGCTGTACGGTATAGGGGTTTAGGGAACAGGGTTTAGGGACTTACGGCATAAGGGTCAAGGCTAAATTCCAACTATGTTCACCTCATGCCCATCAGCCTTCTGTTTTCTGCGCATCTGGCATGCACAGAAAATAGCGAATGTGTCCCCGGGGAGTTTCGCTATCATCAGTTGCGGAAATCTAGGAGTAGCCAAGAAGCACCAAGGATGCAAATTTGAAGAGACTGTTGTGATTGCTACAACCCCGATTACGTGCAGAAAGATGTTGTGGTGCTAATAGCGACATGTCTCTTAGGTCTATGAGTCTCCAGACCACTATCTGTGCACGCCTGTATCTCAATTGCACAAAGGAAACAATTACACATCCATAGAGCAACGGCCACAATAATTGAAGGCTATTCAGTACAGCATGATTGCTCGAACAATATATCATCTACTCGAATATCAATGTGGCCAGCCAAAACACAAAAGAATAATTGTCTACTTACTGCCTAGCGCCATGGTGCATACAAACATGCATTCTAGCATCACAATGAAAGCAGGTAAACAAGCCAATGCTGCCTGACTTTGCTGCATGGCTCCACGACAATAGCGACGGCAGCCAACGCCCTTGGATTCGTAGGATTAATGGATGGGGCGGGTTTGTTTTTGCACCTTGATTTTTTCAATTGGAACTGATTGACACAGTATGAAACAGATACCTGCCTAAACAAAGACAACCCTGAAAACCATAAAACCCTTAACCTGTCTAAAGCATTCCATAATTGTGTTCAAGGTTGTCATCATGCCAGACATCCCCAACAGCGGGCATCCCGGCGCACTGCCAGGATATCTGCCTGGTGCATATACGTTAGGGCGAATGCCAGCTATAGTAATGAAAACCTTGACTTTGAGTAGTTTAATCAAATCGCTACGGCTGGGCCACATGTTCATGACTTCAAATACCGTGACACTCAATTGACACTTGAGAGACTTTACTGATAAGTTTAAATCTGATAAATGAATTGGTGCCTCCTGGCCAAGTCCAAAGAAAACAGCCACGAACCGAGTGATCATTCGTTGGGTTCCCATCTCCACCACGTACAACGTCTTCATCCTCACCAGACGCGTGCTCCTCCTCCGTGTTCTGTGCCTGCTCCTGAAACACGCACGATAACTTCCATGACCTGAGTTGATGAACGCAAAATTGCGTACGCACCGATACCAATTCACCCAAAAGGAACCCTAGTCCACGCCATGCACACCTCTCTCTTGTCAAAACATCCATGTGAGATCAGAACGCACCCAAGTTGCATGTATGCAAACAACGCCAGGAGTCAGTGCTGTGTACATGCGATACAAAGCATATAATTACATCCCATGGCCGGACATTTGCATTGAGTGTCAACAATTCTGTTCACAGACCCTTAGTGGCCTCTCTTGCCTGTGTATCCGTCTCCCCGGTTGATTCTTTCGTCACAGGCACTGTCTCTTGCTCCTTCACGCCCTCATCCAAAGCGTCTGCGTTCAAATGCTGAGCATGCAGGTCCCCATGCTCCCCTTCCTCGCTAAGTTTAACGCTGCGCGCGTCCTGCCCAGACGGATGCGACCCCGACTTGCCACCTCCCTCGCTGGTCTTCTCCTCGTGCTTGTGGCTCCATCCACGCACGGTCTCGCGATGCATGCCGGCCTCCGGCATCTCGTACCCCACCAGCTGCAAATGGTAGTTGTAGTCAGCCTCTGAAAATTTAATTCTATGTCGTCAGCATCCACACTCAACTGGGAAAGCGGTATCATTGCACTTATTTTCATTACGCAAACAACAACGTACTTCGATGTATGTGCGTGACCAGCATTCTGTGCATGACCATCAATTTTGGTGCAGAAAACATTTCGACATACAAATCCCGAAGATAAACGACCAATGCATAGGATGCCGTACATCCTGCATCCCGCTGAGCTCTTCCTCCGCCATTGCAAGCTGGGCTTTCAGATCCTCCACACGCAGTGCCGCCTTTGCGCGCACCTCCTCTGAGCCGGACTCAGCGGCCAAAGTCGCGTCAGCAAGCTCCGCTTTGATGCGCAGCACCTTCGGAGCAAACGCTTTGAACCCTTGTCAAACCAATAATTGGATAGGGTCTTAATATGTCTCCACACAGCCCCAAGCACGCTAAGCGCGGGCGATATCTTCTCCTATAATGTGTAAATGCATGTATTCTAACCCACGTGTATTCATGAATATTCATCTCGGACAAAACAAGCTGTGATTTTACACGATACACGGGATATGAATATTACCCAGTGCACTGATGTACCAGAACATTTGTAAAGTTCTCATGAGACTCTGCTACCATGGCGTACAGCCAAATGGGTAGCGATCATGTCCCAAAAAAAGGACCACTGAGATTGAAACACTCAAGGTATCAACCACAACGGTGAATTCTGGACACTCAGCGTCTTGCGCACCTCCTCCTCTCTCTCCAGATCACGCACGTTAGCCTCTGCAAGTGCCTGCTGGGCTTTCAATTCGTCCACCCGGGCTAACGCCGCCACCTTGGCGCCAGCGGGGCTCTGGGACAGCTCGGTCTCAGCTATCTCTAGCTCCTTGTTGATCTTTTGCAACTCGTCGGACGTCTCTAGTCCGTCCGCCGTGCGCATCGTCTGCTTCAGTTGGGCCTCCAGGTCTGATACGCGTGCTTGTCCCTCTTCCACCTTGGAATCTGCATTTGAGTAAGTTGAGTCCGCAAGTGAAATGAAGAAGCTACCCTCCATATGTGGCGCACTCGAGTAATTATGAAGAGTGAATACTACTGATTCAAAACATGGATCTCGCACACCAGGTCAGGCAATAGCATAGCTTCAGCCGGCGCCGCAAACAGACAACTCAACCTGCATGCTACGCAGAGTGTGGACGGCAAATACACAAAACCTTCATCAGTTACGACAGCAAGAAGTGCATCCAACAATAGGGTATTCAATAGCAGCTTGATAATCAACCAGTCGTGCACGGAATCAATATCCCATCAGCTCCTTGGGAGGTTGGCACCAGACAGGTTCATCTGCTCTCTGGCCCGCTGCAGGTCCGACGACAAGCGATCCGCCTCCTCCCGCAACTCCCGCACAAGGGAATGGTGCCTGTCATCCGGGGAACGCGCAAGGGTCGCATCTTGGGTGGACTCGCGGGCGTCGCTGGAGCGATGGTCTGGTTGTTCTTGCAACTCCTCGGCTTCCCCTCTAGGTTCCTCGTCCATAGGCTCCTTTGTAGCGTCTGTCGGATCACGTACCAGCTGCTCGTCCCCCATCACCTCCTTGGAAGCATAGGGCGTGTTCAGTTTCGAGGCCGAATCATCATCCTTGCCAGTTGTCCCAGGTTCCTTGCCCTCCCTGTGAGCTTTGTCTCCGTCTGCGTGCACGTCGCCCTCCTCCCCCCCCAGGGTCCAGTACGGTGTGGCTGACTCGACAGTGGGTGGCTCCTCTGTGCTAAGAGCCTGGTGGTCTGAGATGCCGCCGCCTGCAGGTACCCGCCGCGATTCAAGGGCGCGACCCGCTGCTCTGCCCGGACCACCGCCCTCGCTCCCATCATCGTGGTTGCTGTCGTTGTCATCGTTGATATAGTTGTTGTTGTTGTTGTTCAAGTAGCCATCTATGTGCTCCAGCATCTCACGCACGTACGGTCTGAGCAAGCATCCCACCACGCACAGCCTTGTGCACGTCAGATCAGTTGATAAAAAGCGCCAAATTTGCAATGGGATTCACAAGTACGTGGGCGCGCATACCTGCATCGGGGTGTAGCAATTGGGGTAGGGGCGATTGTCCTTCCCCACTGGCGGGGACCCACAGCAACAAGTCCAAAGACTCAGTTCTGTGTCTTACGATATCACTCCAAGGAAAGACCACCACAAACACGCAGATGCAAAACATAGACCATGTAGGATGCTTCATCGCAGGGATGCTGGCATGCATCATGGAGATTGATCATGAGCATGTGCTTCCGTGGCAACAAGTTCACTGTACGACTGAGTGAAGCAGTCAGTATATCTTGGAAGCCAAGCGTAGCACAGACACAGCAATTCATCACCGCATGAAAAATAGAATGATGAACAACAAGCAGGAATTCTTGCAAATGATTCTTCACAATCAGGAACCTGCCAGTGATCGCGCACCAACAATTAGCACCATGATAACCGTCTTGTATGGACGCTGAAAAAAAAATTATACTGCAAAAGGCGGTCAAGATGAAGGAATATATAGAATGCGCAGCGACTACCAAACTCATGTACAGGGACGTCGCATCTACTGATCAGGAAGCAATATCGGCTGAGACCTAATGTGTTTCGAAAACCACTCGGCGAACCGAGTACGGAAACAGAGAAGAAGGTGGTCAAAACAAAGGCAACCCCCCCAATCCCACATACTTGTAAAACATCATGTATCCGCAGACAAAGTTGAAGATCTTATTCTGCTGAATTGGTTGTCGCAGCTCCATACCAGTCAATGCCTGCACCCTCCAGTAACCAACATCAATGATAACATACTTACTATACGGGAAGAGTTCAAAATTGGCAACATCCTTTACTAAGAAATTTGCGTTGATCTTTTGAGTGTGTACAAGCCGTATTTGGCCATTAACACATGATGAAAAAACATTGAAAGATATTCCCGTGAGGGATACCAAGCATTGGACAGCAACTTGAACTATCCTTGGATGGAACCTACATCAGCAACAAGCTGCAAAAGTATTGTCTGAGCATCATTGAAAATTTTGCACTCCCAGAAACAGAAATCTATCTACCGAGCTTCATTCGTATCCTACTGAAGAATGAGCATTAAATCTGTGCTTGTCACACAATTCAGACAACAAAGCACCTCCTCAAGAATAATGTCTATCTTGATTGTGGGGTGAAAATAAAGAACATGGAAAACAACTCATTGAATATATCCCAGCTTTCTCCTTGGAAAGCTGGGATAAATTCATTAACATAGATGCTGTCTGATCCAAAAAGATTCTGAACTCTGTTTCAACAAAAGCATTGAGATTGCCAGCATTCAGGAGACAAAGCTGGACACACCTTGTAGAATTTCCCATAGCCGGTGGCTTTATGGGAGGACGGGTTAGCACAGAAGCGCACAGCATTGTCGTCTCCGAACATCTGGAACGGCTTAATGGGAATGTTGTCTGCATCCCACACCTATAACTAGGCATCGCCCGTCCATTCACAATAAGACCGCTATACGACATTGCAATTTCATTTAATTTTTGTGCTTTGGATCATATTCCATGGATGGCTTAAGGACCCGGGAACTACCGGGTCCCACATACACACTCGATGCTGTAAAATATCTGAGTTGCTCGATATCCAAATAAACTTGTAAGCATCTGGACATCTTGCATGGAATTATGATGCATTCATACCTGAGATTCCCAACACGCTTTGTGGAAATTCATGTATTACAAATGACGGTATTTGGAACGTTGTGCAGCACAACGCACACTACTAGTAAAAGAAACCGACAAACATTACTCTCAGGATTGTATTTATAACACATGGGAATATCTTGCGAAAGATTGGGCAACTAGCAGGAAGTTTTGCGCTCTACATCCTAATATTTCTAGATATAAAGAGAGAAGAGAGAAGCTATTACAAAACAGTTTCTGAAGGTATGTGCACGAAGTTACACGCATACTATGAGAAGCAACCTGATGCATTCGCACGTACCAGATAGTGATCGCTTAAGTCGGATAGAAACAGCGCCACTCCTAGCTTGAGGTACTGTTGCAGATACCACCCAATCTGCAAGATTGTGCAGCAGGGCATGGTATGCGCGTCAGCCGCCTACGCCACGCTTCCATGGGGAGATGAACGAAAGGGCGTCAATCGAGAAGAAGGTTCACGCAATGAGGAAATGAAAACAACGCACTTCGCAAACCCCTGTTGCATTTGGAAACTATCATCGGCAATTCATGCTGAGTGAGAACACGCTAAAGGCCTTGGAAATGAAGGATTACTTTCTTCTAGGTTAAGTTACAACTGCACAGGATTCTTGAGCTTGGTTCAACAACAAGACCAACCACATACATGTACTAACATACCCGCTTGCACACGTGTAATACATTAGTGCTGTTAGCCCATGCAAGCCATTTGAAGTTGATTCACGTTATTGGGAATGTTCAACTCTGAAACCAATTGTTTCAACTTGGTTTCACGTTACAACATAGAGCCAATCCCATGCTTGGAATACGCGAAAGGTTGACATTTCTTTTGATGCATTCAAGGCATCCAGGCAGCGACACTACCAACGTAACCTTAATGCATGCAGCGTCGCAGGCGAACAAGTTGAGCTTTTTTGTTAATGACGCACCCGATTGTCGATCCCTTGATACTTCACCATGTTATCTGATACTCCTGGCGCCTTCAATGCATCGTAGCTGCGCGATCATTAAGCGAGTTTAGGTCCACTATCTACAACCTCTCAAAGCAAGAATGACTAGGGCACTGATGGCCAAGAAAGAACACTGTCTTGTGCGAAGGTACACAACAGAGAATAAGCAGAAGGATAATGCAACCTGACAGGAACCCTTGCCTTAGAGTACGCTTCACACAAACTGGGTGTACAACAGGCCGGAAATCTCGAAGCAACACAGCTGTGGGACATCAATTGGAAACATTCTGATCGTGTACCAAGAGCCAATCGAAAATCGTTAATGGCTCATGCAACAAATTCAACAAAGGTCCGTTCATTGAAATGCAGGATCTGTATGACGCTAATTCGAAAAACACAGCCGATAGCAGTAGGCTAATTGGTGAATCAATTTCACATACACACCTAAGGCCGGGGACGACTGTATTCTCATCAATACAGCGGACCGTGTGGTCAAGGGATTCTAAATATGGGCAAAAGTCCACGTGCTTCACCACCTGCACTCAAAAAAAGAGTAGGGTACGGCAACACCTGTGGGTGACTTTGAGGGTTGATTTGTGGGACAAGGATATGCAGAAACACTATGGAATTCAGAAAACCGCTGCAATAGCAGTGAATGTGCCATCAGGCATTTGAAACTCAAATCGTTTAAATCATATTGAGAGGATTTCAACTTATTCAGTGTACAGGAGACAAAAGTAAGTTCAGCCTTTCTGCCTGTCATATTGTGCAAGCAGTGAGCTGTATCGACTCGTCAAACAAACATTGCAGTCTTTATTTCTAGTACTTGAAGACACACCCACCAAAAAAGAAGCGAAAATGAATATGGGGCTTACATAGTACAGGTGCCGGAAGTTGAAATTGAACCTGAGTAACTTCACCGTTTGTTGAGTAACGCACACAGGGGAGGCCATCACCACCACCTGCCATACAAAAAACACTGCCACTTAGAAAACCGCAGGACACCATTCTAGACACCAGCCTGCGTCACACACCACGTAGCACATGCGTTGCATCACATGCCAAGACATTCAGAAATATGTGCGGCTTGCAAAGGTCCTTGTTCTGTATTGAACTTGGCAGTGTCAGGACTGTGGGTCAGTCAGTTTTGTTGATTGGGGATGCTTGACGGGCACACCACATCCACATGGCTGTAGTTAAACTGAGGTATTCCACCTTCTTCACACAGTTGACGTGTCTGCAAAAGCAGGTCATACACATGGCTTATCAGACGCTTTACCAAATAAGTTCACAAGAAATTCTTTACTCTGACACCCACGAAGACGTTGCACATAAGTGCATTGCCCCGGGGAAATTCCTGAGACCAAACAAGTAATACAATAAACAGTAGCATGGATATCAGGATGCATTTGGTGCCCTATCCACTAAACAGGGGCAATACATTTCTAACAGCACATGATATGGATTCAATATGGGCTTCTCAAGGTTCTTGCGCGTTTGAACAAGTTCAAGGGATTTCGATACAAACAACGGAACCTCATGACAACTTCAATCAATTCCAAACTGAAATGCTCGTGAGATAATTGAAAGCATTTTCAATCCACTCTCATCAACAAACTTGCGCACCTCGTTACGCATGTCACTCGAGAGCTTGATCGGTTTGGAGATTCCACTCGCACTGAAGTCCAAGCAATCACAAAAGAAATCAAGTTACTAAGCCGTCCTGATCGCGTGCTCAGATCGAATAGCAAAGAGGTTGCAGTTTGCACGATACACTTGCATTACGCACGACACGTACAGGACAGGACAATGCTTCACCTGAAAAAAGCTGGAAAACGCGCTTCGACTACAGACGAGCACAAAAACACAATCATAAGGATCGCTCTGCTCCTTTGAGCCCGTTCGAAGAGAGTGCCGAGAGCCATAGCAGTGCGAGACGGAGGGTGGATCTCGTTCCGTGTTTCAGAGGTTTTCGCCGCACTTGAGGCTCGCAGAAACATCTAGGCACTCATCATCGAACCACCTTGCAATTTGAAAATTGCCCGCATCAATCTGAATCATAATTCTGAGAAAAGCAAGCGACATTCGAACTACACCGCTACCAGGACGTCATAGGCGTCGTCGGTTTGAGTGGGTGCACAAGGGAAACACCAAATGCAAATCTGTCCGCAAGCTTCAAAAGCACATGCATTGGCGGGAGCAAGACCGCATTCATAATCAGTCGGAACACGCTGAATTTCGACGATGCGTTTACTGGAAGCCACGGGACGGCGGGCTATGGGGTGGGAACTACAAAGCTTGAAATGGGGATAACACGATGTGTTATGCATGTGTTGTGTAGGGAAGATGGTGGCAGTCACAAGTGCGGTGCGTGCGCTTTGCGATGTGACAAATATCATTGCACACATGGATGCCATGCCTTTTCACTTTTGGAAGGAAACCATATGATGGAGGCTCCGATTCTGCCGATGATGTTTATCGTGGAATCTTGTACTGCATATCAACCTCACGAAAATTCGATTTACCAGTGGCCTTGTAAAACAATACCAGAACCGAACAAATTGAAACAAAAGCGGGGAAGCAAGCTCATCTGAACCAAACGATAGTTAGGATGAGAACTGCGAACTGGGTTGTTGCGAGCCATACATGATATTTCGAAGTAATGGAAAAGGACGGCTTATAGATTGAGGATTTTCCATCAACGAAATCGCCCACGATATGCTGTTTGAAAAATCCCGATTGATCGAGTCTTTGACCGCGTACGTGCAGGAACCGATGCCTACGGCGGGTTTGGATCGTGCGTGCTGCAACCAATAATCGCACAAGGGTTCAAGATCATCTGATCAAAATCATAAATTTGACCAATGGGCAAAACGATTTCAACGACACGTTCAGCTGCACATACAGCATCCAAGAAACCAGACAGCTGAAGTGCTGAGAAGAAAGTGTCAAGCTCAACCGCAATTTCCTTTGATGATTTCTGCCTCGATGCACCGCACTACGGTGTAGATATTCCCCGTCTGGCAACAGACAGGGCGCCCGTGGCTAGGTGGGCGTAGGGATCTTCCACCTTCCCTATTGGGGTGCGATAATAATATCAAATGAATGTAATCACTGTTGTGATGGCATAGTGATTTTAAGTTAACGGTATTGCATTTCACGATTTGTCCCAGATATGATGTAGTGCAAATTAAAATCAGAAATCTTGTATATGTGGGGCCCCGATCCTTTCCGCAAGGGCGAGGAGCCATGTCAACTGAATCGTGCCAAGTTCTATCCTTGCACAAGATCCTTCGAAATCCGTGTATCGCGTCAACACACAGATTGCGTGGTCCAAGGAGCGCATGTCACCATCCCCATCAAGGCAGTGCTGACACATGAAAATTCATATGAAATAAACTTCTAGTCGGTACCGTATGCATTCGCTTGCCGTCGTGATGAATACATTGATCCTTCCTAATGCAACAGAGTGGATGTTTTGTCTGCCTTGTAGCCTTGAGTAGGATGCAACTGATGATTGAGCCTACAAAATCGTCACCAAAACATACACATCATTTCGCTTTCAGATTCCTTACATTGTTGAATCAATACTTGCAAGCATGCTCTTCATGCATTGATCATGTATAATGACAAATGACAACACAGTCCGTACTTATTTCGACTTCACTTCACGTTCAAAACTTGAACTGTTATTTCTAAATGGCAATGCAATTGCCTATATGATGAGAGAATCCATTCATGCCAGATCAATGAATGCCTAGGGCAAGCAAACATGTTAATTGAGCCCACGAATCAACATGTCATACAGCACAATGTCGAAAATATCGATTATCAAGATGTATTCACATAACACAATAAACCCCGCCTTGTCGTGAATCTCAGGTATTGCACAGCAATATTCATTTCAAATGAACATTCGAGTCAACAAAACCAATCTCTTACTGTCATA
>NHOP01000893.1:0-12485 GCA_018697155.1 Pyramimonas parkeae | reverse complement strand
TATATATTTGGCATTGGAAACTCTTGTTAAGGATTGGTGGGATATTTCTTGTACCAGCAGTGCGGCTAGTTGGAGAGCGTAACTTTGTAAATTGATTTTTGACATGTTCCGGGTTGAGGTGCTTGTAAAATCAAAGCTGGAGAGCGCGCTCATTACGACATGATGCTGCGAAGATCCAACCTCTACCCTGATCACCCCCACCCTGAACACGCTTCAAGTGATCATGGTGCTTTGACAACCCTAATGAGTATCCACAACCATGTCCAGCTCGAAATTTCAATATTCACCCAGTTTATATCCAGGGAACGCGTAGTGTTCTGCCCTTATTCATCATCAGCATCATTGTCACCGATTCTGAAGAACTATCAGTGATGTTTGCAAGAGCAGCGAGATATTACCTTCTGTTTGTAGCGCTCATGGTGTCCCCGTGCAAGCTAGTAGAGCAAGGCAATTTCCGAATTAAGGGGAATCAGATTGATACTTGCCTTGAATAAGATTGTACTATCTTGTTCAAGACTCCTTTCATGGGCTTTAGCTTTGGTGGTTGTTTCCAGAGCACGAGACAGGATCAACCTCCGAAGCATGGGAGGAGGGAACAGCATACACCGCCGGCCCTTTTTCCTGGTGCGCAGCAACTTGACTCCACACACACTTGCCAATTTAACATAGGGGTTGGACCTCGCTCGCACAGTTGTAACGGAGAACAACAATTGCATATATGTACTGAATGTTAGGTCTACGAGCATAGAGCACTCCAGATGAGCAAATCACGGAGAAGAAAATGATCTAGATTCTGAAATCGTGCAGAGCAATACACAAGAAGAATAGCCAAGTGAAACGATGACTTGTCTGTGCTGATAAATGTACGGGAGATCATTCTTCAGAAAACTTCTCGGCGTTGCAAGATTAACGGTGTGTAGCAAACAATACCGTGATGTACGTAACCTGTTCTCTGCAATCATGCTAGTGGACGATGCTCTACTTGCATGATCTCGTTGCAGATTCTGGGTCGACGTTAATTGTAACCTTGACCTCAGTATTGCATTGCATGTAGTATCATGCGAAGCCACACACCAATTGACCGCAAGAAGAATTTCTACTTTGGTCTGCAGGATGGCACTCCTAGGAGTTGTTTGGGCTCGTACAATTCTTCATTTGGAGCCAGCTGAGGTCAGTCCCAAATCCCATAGGTGCCAAGTGCGGTAATTTTCGGAAGTATGTGCTGATGTAGGGTGATTGATTTGAAAAGGACTACCTTTGTTCAGCAGCATTGCATTCGAGTTGGTCATCACCTGTGGTTGTGGTGCTCAGTTGCTCTGGCCCAGAAATGACTCTGAGAGCATGATGGGAATGGTCAATCAAAACATCAAATTGCTTCACACATGTACATTGTTCGGAAAGACAGGGGCTGCCGCATCGACATGAACATGTTGTGTGTTTCTGTTAGACTCAACTTGTGGGTCCACATTGGCATTTTGTGCAGGTTGAAACTCAGGTACACGTTGTCTCTGTTCAACTTAGGTGTCCGCTTTGGTGCGCAATTGTGCAGGGGCAGGAAAATTCCGATGAAATGGCTGATGGTATGCAAGGTAACCTAGACATTTCTTGCACAGACGTCCAGCCTTCAAAGAACAAACTGTGACAGAGTTAATGCTTGGAGTCTTTGCACTGTTGAATATGGGATGGCTGTAGATTATCGCAAACAATTATTGTAAAAAAAAGATGAACTGAAACAATATATTCAAATCATAGAATCATGTGGGCAAAGTGCAATGTTCAAACAGTAAGAACGGAGGATGTGTGCAGCAGGAAAATACAAGAATTCGTACCCTCAAAGTGAAGTCATGGCGGTTTATACCTTCTATCGTTACAGTGTAGCAGAATGAAAATGTGACGCGACGACGGCAATATAGTAGCATGTGTAAGCTTTGGTCGATGTACTTGACTTTGGCAAGGTACCATGAAGATCCCATGTTACGGATTACACCGTGATCGTGCAACATTGAGCATTGCTGCTTGCTTCAGATTAGAAACCTGCCGGTCAATATGAAGTCAGCTCTGGATTTCATTCTATGTTTACGCATAGATCAGTCACGATGCGTCTACAATCATTGCCCTAGCCCAATGCTCTACATCCTCAGATCTAGACGGGGGCGGCGGGAGACTAGGCAGGTCGACAATGTCCCAACCTGTGCCGTCCACCAAACACAGATCAGGTCTGCTGCACGCTACAATAGTGGACAGCGACGCACACCTACCAAATGTGACAACGAACTCAAGCTTGCACGCAACAAATCAAGAAGGATTGCTCTAAAGGCTCGGAACAATGTTGCGCTACAGGGAATGCGGTTCTGTAGACATCTTTCCTGCACAACGTGCACCAAGTTGGACAACAACCACACCGTCAATTTCGTCGTCGCTCTCGCCGTCGGCAAATTCATCCACATACTCGCCATCGCTGCCAAGCACAAGTTGATCTCTTGGATGCGTCTGTTCAGTTCGTCCAACACCTCCGACCCCACCTGAAAGGGATGACCCGCCTTGCGATGCCTTCACACCCCACATGCTAGCTCCCAGTGCCAATGTATGTCCTCGCTTTTGCATCCAGTTTCCGAGTTGCCCAAATATCGAGGAGCTGTCCGAAGCACAAGTACACAACACGGTGAATCACAAGTAATTGCTCCCTGCAATTTGTTACAGCCAAGAAAAAATCACTGCGGCGACAATTCATCCTAGGCTCTTGGTGAAGTACTCACATGTGCCACATTCTTCACCAACACATGCGCAGTGATACTTTCCAACAATGTTTCGTGGGGCTTGAACCGCAAATTCAAAGCCAATACCACCAAAAAATCAGACATCTGTTGTCCAGTCACTCGACTGATGTGCTAATTTGCTTGGACAATGCCATGGACACACTAGCCATCGCGCATCCACTGATCTCACGTTATCTCTGCATAAATTGAACAAAGAACTACCGTCTGGCCGGCTCACCCTGCGACGGAGAGAGCCATGTGGCTGCCTCCCGGGCCCGCTGCGCTCGGAACATGCTCTTGATGGCGGCTTTGGTTCGGGCCTGACCCGGTCACCAGGCGGGAGGGAGTGTTAGCAGAAGAGGCTGCAGTGTGAGGGTGAGGCTGTTTGGCAGCGGCGGCGGCGTCCCGGCTGAGCGCAGAGCACACCGCGGCGAAGGTGGCGAGCGGCCCCCATCCGGGCGGCGGGGGGGACTTGAACAGCTCCAGCTCGCGCGCGACCATCAAGCCCACGCTGCGCTTCAGCAGCGTCACTCCGCGCCGCGTGCCCCGAGGCAGGTCCTTGCCTGCCCGCCCAGTAACCACCACGTCACTTGCACTGCCGCTGGTCAGCGCCGCCTCCTCAGTGTCCCCGTCCGAAGGGGTCGAGGTCTTGCATCCCTCAGACGCCTCCAGCTCCGCTCGTGACAAGTACAGCGGACACTCGGCGCTGCTTTGTGGATGGGGGAGGATGAGGGCAGAAGGCACCGCATGCACATGAGATGCCGGGTATGATGGAGAAAGTGGGACAGGGAAATCAAACATGCATTTGTTCATTGGGGCTTCAAGGTAGTGAGATATACAGGTTGTGCGCAGATTGTAGGACCACAAATATGCAAAATAAACGACTTAACATCATCATGAATTAAAGGTGCGAGACAGTACTCGTGTGTGTAATTGCAGAACCAACAAATTGATTGGGCATTCACCATTGCAAAACCAAAGAACATCCAGTTGCGTAGCAAAATGTACTCGGTCAATCAGAGCTCTGATACTGGGCAATCACCGTTGAGTGTGTGTACGTTTGAAGCGTACCCTGGAATGGGCGTTGGCCTTGGATCCCAAAACGACTGCGCCTGCCAGATGGTAGACGCTGACGCCTGCAAAGTCTCACATCCAAAAGCTGCTCAGATTCCATTCATTGAGCTCACCGAGCAGCAAGGTTAATTTCGCGACAAGTACCTCCAGCTGCAACCGAAGTTGACCCGGCAGCCAGCGCATGACATCATGATGAATCCAAGCAGATGGTTAATTGCGCTGTTGGACGTGTGCGTCGCACTGCCCCTTCTGCTTGTGTGGAAAAGTGTTCAGCTTCCATCAGAGCTGTCGTCGTAGGTCTTGCGCATGTGTCTTGCGAAGGTCCTAGGGCATGTACCAAATGCTCCACAAGTTTCATCCAGACTTAAGCCTGAATATATCTGCAATTGTGCGATAATCAGAAATACCTCATCATGCAAAAAGGCGAAATGATGCGCCTGTGGAACACACGCAGGCCATACTTTGGGCCACAACAAGTTCGTCAATGAACGGGAAGCTGATGCGAGAAGCTCTGAGGATTGGGTTGCTTGTAGGATCCGAGAAACACAATACTCGAGGCGAGGCAGCTTGGGGGCAAAACACCTTGAAGCCTGATTGGTGGAGGGTTGGGGACCCCAAGTACTTGGCTGACAGGGACGCAAAGTGCAGCAGATACCTGTTCCCAGCAAGCGACCACAAGGGAGTAAGGCGCTGGGATTGAAGCGGGACAGGTGACACACTATCTAGATCGCGTCTTTGCTTTGAGGTCCATAATTGAACAATTGCAAATACTTGTAACAACTCCTGCAAGCTGGAATACGGTCTTTCAATACACTCTGGGCAGCGTAGCTAAGTACCGGAACTGCATCAGTCCTGGGACCCGTGTGAATTGATAATGTATGCTTCATTCGTCTGGCGAAATTGAATACCATGACTCCATGGCTTCGAAGACGCTTGAGTTACATCCATGTCGACTTTGAAATGCAGGGATTGCCACGTGCACATATTTCTATCAGACTTCCTGCAACTTCCTGTCTGCAAGTGTAAGCATGTTTAATTGGGTACAAGTAACCCAAATTACTTGTCTCTCATAGGGCGCCCTTCAAACAGGTGCAGCGGTGCCTTCATGGCTAGTTGCGCAGAGTCCAAGACAACCTGTTGTCAGCACTCCTGGTACTTCACAAGGTTCCGAAGTTGATTTGTTTCGAATTTGATTGCTCCCGAGCAGACTGCTTTAACAGAGACTCACACCTCCACCTTCACGGGCAGAATACATACTCACTGCGACATGAACCTTTCCCTGGGCGGGACCTGTGTCAGCTGAGTCAAATGTATCATCCGCACACCTCACAAGGCCGTCCAACACATTTTGTGGGCCTAGCGTCGCACATTTGTGGCACTATTTTTGCGCATATTGTTTGCGCGACTCTGTACAGTGGTGCAATTCAGTCGTGCCATTTGTTGATGTGGCTTCCCGTCCAGCATATAGGGGTCATATCCCATTGTGGAGAATGGAATGCTTACCCCAAGCCCGCAGCGAGCTCGCCAGCTGGCACGTCTGTCCCCGCCCACAGCATCACCAGGTGAATGGACATGCGCATGGCAACAGGCATCAAGGCTTTGCGCTGATTGTGCAGGGAACCATTTCCAGGCAGCCAATGTTTTGGGGCTTCCTTACACACATCGGGACCCTGCGGGACGCTGGGGCAAGGCACAGCTACCACACGCGACACGTATCAAAGCCATACTAAGGCACATGGCCAGGGTGCAGCTTCCAAGTATGCACCTCGGGGTTCCCGCCGCAATTCTCCGACCAAGCCTTGGGGAGAATAGTTGGTCGCGGGAACAGCGCAGTTTCCAGCCAACGGGCGGGAAGCCACATCATGCAAGTAGGCGACGGAGCAGAAGCATCCTCAAACACACACCACATCGCCTAATCTTTCTTATGGACTCATGACCATTGTTGGCCTATGTGGGAGTGTGCATATCTACCGAAAAAAGCCTGTCTCGGAGTTTCCGACTTGTGTGACGGCACAAAATAGGATCATCCGTAAACACAAAGCAGCTTACCCGCTTGTCAGGTTGCAATCTTGTCGAGAACTTGGGAACAGTACGGGTTGTGCTACCTCGCTTCACTGACCATCGCAGGGATAGGTATCCCTGCGATGGTCAGTAACGCGAGGTGGCACAACCCTGGAGACGGAAACTTGGAATCTCCAATGAAGGAGCAAACTTCCTATCTGATGACGTTGCATGTGCGATCAGTAGCGACTCGCGTAGTCGTATGTGTGGCGAGCTGCCTCGCACCTACACTTTGGTTAGCGCACTAACATACGTTTGCAACAGTCTTGTCAAGCTTCTTAAAATGCACGAGCGCGGACACGCGTCACTAGGTAGCACCTGAGCAGTCATCACCAACTGGGATCTTGATATTGCATATGGAGATGTAGCGGGGCTGAGGCATTGCGCCACCAGCTCCAGCACCTGCACCAGAGCTCCCCTGGCACTGCTCCATCCACCACAGCAGGTGCCCCAGCACCAAGCTGTAGATTCAGTTCATGCATCCCACCTTGACTGAACCAGAACCTTTGAACATGGGCATCGTTGGCAAGGGCCGCACGCGATTCTGCCCCAGCATTGTGACATTAACACTCGACACTTAGTCAAGACGGTAATCCAGGGAGTTTGCGCGTACCCGCAGCGGTGCACACAAGCAAAAGTGCTAGGAAAACAGTTTTGTGTTTCATCTGTGCAATACCACAACAGCCTGCAGCAATAGCTCCCCATCCGGAGTCAAAATTAGAATTGAAGTGGATTGCGCCACTTGTGCGTGGTGAAGGCTCAGCTCCGCTGTGCCAGAGCGGCTGTTCGATTAAGGCCCATGGGATGATGAAAGAACATGCGTTGTGTTTCAACAGGCGCAATTCACTCCCGTAAAAAACGAATATTTCAGCTTTCCATGCAGATATTGGTCGACTGATAAGTGCACTGTACACCTGCAGGGTATGTGTCATGTCGTTGATACATGCTCGCTAGAAACAGAAGAAGGTTAAGCACTCAAGGTAACAGGATTGCAAGGAATGGGGGACAAACGGACTGGAGGCTCTGAATTTCAGCATTCAGCCAGACTGCACATCGTGCAATTGCCAGACCTACATCCAACTAACACTTCTGCTACAAACTACCCAATCCGCTATCCAAATCATGGCTTGTGCCATGTGGGCATTTTTGAACGAGGCTGCGGTATGAAGTGTAGTAAGGAGGATCGACAGGGTAAGGGTGCCACTCCAAGACAAGGCCAACTTCCCCACTGCACACTGTTAACTACATGAACCACGTTCAAGCTCACAATGCCTTGACAGAAACCCACAAGCAACACCAAAGAGCAAGAGCGCTCAGCACCGTACCAGTCGCAGCGGCAGAATCGAGCGCAGTTTGCGCATCTGTTGCCTCTGCTTTTGAGCCAGATCACCAGCTAGGTACCGCTGCATTGTCAACAAACCCTCATCAGCCCGCTCCTCCAACATGTATAGAAATTGTGTATTGTGTGTTGAGGATTGCTCCAACTAGTGGAGTCAATTGAATCCCAATCAGAAAAACAGGGTTGCCACTTCTCAGGACCTTTGTTGGGCACTTGTCCCCCATGTCGGATGAAATTCTCAAGGTGAAAAGAAACACACATCCAACCAAGAGGCTACATTGCCCTATTCTCAGTTTCGAGCTTGAGGTCTGTAAGCTTTGATTGACATTATGAATGCATCTTTTTTAGAATGCCTCTGATTGGTTGTGCACCACATATTCCCGTTCAACACGCACCCAGACTCTGAGCAAAATAGTCCAATACCCACTCTATACTTCGCGAAAAGTCCTCAGTATTAGACAGGGGCATAGCTGGTGTGGTCACCTGGCCAATGATTGAACAATTTCGATAAGGGACCGTGGGACGGGTCCACTTGGATTCCGTGCTGTGCGCTTGAGTGGTGGTGTGCCCACATTTCTCGATACAAGCATTTGCATCACTGTTGTAGTCTGCTGAAAAAGTGTGGCTCTGCGCCAAAAGGGTAGATGGCACGTCCCAGCAAGGGATACATGCCGCACATTGGTTAAGCATCGACAAGTGGTGAGGTGCAAAGACAAACTTTCGATTTTTCGGAATGCTACAGACGCTGCAAGGAGTTGCCAACCAGATTGTATGCAACGACGGATCCCAACACTTAGGTGCGGAGTGGTGGAGTGGGACACAAGCTACTCTTCGATTGCACAGGTGTGCGGTATGGCCCTTGCAGAGACAGGAATCGATGATGAATGCATGAAGCGTGTGCATGGGGCGAACATGGGAACTTGAGGGAAGGGCATGGGGCAGCGGACGCACGTAGTTAAGGCTGTGGACGCGGAGGGCGTCGGGCAGCTCGTTGTCAATCTTCTGGTGATGCAGCAGTGCCAGCTGGTGAACATCATCCATCCCAACCACAACAACAGCAACGAATAAAGCAACAGCAACAACATACATACCTCGCCCTTATGCCAATCAGCGCCAAAAATATAGGCGTACGATCTATGATGCGCTCTCTGGTTCAAACGATTAACTCTATCCCGAAACATTGATGTTTCGCTTCCTTCTTCTGTAGTTTCGAAGCAGTTGGCCTTCAGTGCGTGTATAGACACAAACGATTTTTTTCCGACGCAACCTAACCTGGGTTCCATCATGCAGAGAAACATGTGAGGATTGTTGTGCTGGAAATCATATGACCAGATGGTGTGCGCAACTTGAATCAGCTATCATCGCTCCGAAAGTATTGTGTATGAATTGGGAGATGCGACTCACCTACTGGTCAGGAAATCATGCCAAGTTCGTCATGCGCTGATCAACCCAAAAAATCGGTACAAATGGGAAGACACATGTAAAATACAATCCATGGAGACAGCTCTCATCATCCCCATCGGAATAGTCTCCTGATCTGTGGAAATCCAGCTCAACAAAATCTTCATTGGTTCCATAGACGGTCGGCCACTGTAATTCTTGGGGAAAATATGCATAAATAAGCAGAAGACCTACGGAACATCAAACCCTTCAACTCGCTGATAGAGCGAATGCTCTTGGAGCACGCTGGAAGCGGCAAGCGTGCAACCATCAACATGCACGAACTAGAAATATTGCGAATGAACATGCATGCACATGGGTGTGCATGCATGCTATTTTTGCTGCAAACACTCTAAGGACTTTGGCCTACGCAGCCAAAATGAGGTTTCGCGACAGGTGGCAGGATTGTCTGCGTTCTGAGAAGTTAGCCAAATTACGACGCGACTCGAGCAGATCTGAACTCGATGTTCATGCCTCTCGACATCAATTGGCCGCAAAATAGTGTAAACACGCGTAAAATGTGTAAACACGCATCCGCCACAGACCGGGGCTTCCTACTCTTCCAGTTGGATTAAAGTCGAATGTGCCATCAGTTGCCTGACGACGTACTCTTCACTGGCTGAAGTGGCATTCTACACTAGAATCCGATGTAAGTCTGAGCAAGAGAAAAACAATTACAAAACTCGAACAATTTTTTTGGGATTGCCGGTTGACGATGACGATCAAAAAGCTCTTCCACAGCGGAGGCATTTCCACAGTGGGCACACTTTGGCAGAGCTCCGAGCCAGCTCCTCTGCGCGATAAACAAGGGCGGCGCGGCGTGTCTCCAGCTCCTGCTTGGCTGTTGTGGCAGAACATAAGAAAACCAACTAGGTTCATGAATCATAGAACTAACTCTGAGTGTCACATAACCGCAAATTCAACAGCGTAAGCGAGAAAACATCACGCATCCGAACGGTGACCCTCGCCCAGCGCAGCTCTAATATCAAAATTTGATATTGATATTTGATAGGCGTAATAGAAAATGAGGAAAAAAAAAGCATTCGCAGGATTTTTTTTGGGGGTGGCTACATGCAATATCCATTGACGCCCGTCAATGTAACATATCCAGCTTCGCATGTCAGGAGAAAAAGTCTCATGCTACCATGTGATTCTCAAGTACAACGAAAATGTCTCTTACATTCAGGTGATTCCCAGGAAAATTGACACAATTAACGAATCTGAAGAAAAGGCGTTTGAGGAGAGAAGGCCTGGACTGCGGTGGACACCAGAAACACACTCGTGTATTTCGCCTACACCAGACCAAAGGTGAAGAGGGTGCAAACGGACACTGCACCTTTATTCAATCTGAGATGCATCTCTGCTCGCTGGATCTCTAGTGCCCTCAGTGACATTCGACGCTCTTCAAGTTCAAATTGCTGTTGCTCCGCCTCTCCCTGCACCCAAAATAGAGCGTGCTTTAGCATATGCGTTCCACGCAATAATACAATACTGAAAACACAAAACGAGGATCGCCAGCAAGCATTACCCGCAAATCGTCCAACATCTAAATCATGGCCTACGATTTCCGAACACACATTTATCAGGCTGTTGCACTGGTAGTGGGGATGTGAGGCTGCTGTGTACTGAACAGTGAAAATGGCAAACATGCGCTCACCCTAGCCTTCAACAAGGACTCGAGGTGCACCTTGAGTGCATTGCGCTTCTCATTCAGCTGTTCCAGGTGTCTTCGCTTCTGTTTCAGGCTGCCGGAACACATGGTACACTGGATGCATTAGTTTTGTTTACAAGCCTTTGAGATGATCGCTGACTCTGACAGGCAAAATCAAATCCTTCAAGGCAAGGCAGGGGCATGTCACATATTATCATTGTCAAGCTTCACTTCCGTCAGTTGAGCGCATACATTCGAACAACGAAAAATATCGATGATACCATAACTTCCGGCCAGAATCTTGCTCAGGAGATACAATACCCAAACTCAACTGCTTGCTGGTTCAGACTCGAACAAGCAGAAACAACATACTCAATGCTACTCGTGAGACTTAAGTAAAATATTGACTTAAATTCATTATAAACATATCTTAAGCGTAAAATATCTTAAAAATACACGCGAAATAAGTTTGAACGTTTCCTTCACTATCGGGGGCTGCTTCATTTCAGTCTGTCAGGGAAAATAGACATCATAAGCCCAAACTACCTTGGCCAGAAGAGAAAACAGGAATAACAACTTACACGGAGTTACAGCAGTCTGGACACACGAGTGTGTCGCATGAGCTCTCGCACAGGTCACAAATAGCTTCAGGGTGTCGTGATTTGGAGTGACCGTGCTCGTGCCCACCCGTCGAGTGTGGACTGCATGTGTCACCCGCGTTCGCAATTTCATCGTCGCACTCACTCACCGGAGTTGTCATTTTGTCACCGTTATAGGCAAATGTTTGTGTCCGAAATCGATTCTATGTACAAGGACAGCTGTTCACGCAGCCGCGTCGCGTTGATGTACCAATATCGTTCCAACAGGTCTTGTCCGACAACCGAAACCGGTGAAGGCTAGACTGCTCAGTACTGCGGCTCGAAGGTTCAAAAACCAATTAGCGGAACTGCATCGATGCGAGCGTACGGGGATATTTCACGCTATGAAAATGCAACGGCGCTCGATCTTTTGGCGCCAAGTACCCTCGACACGCCATAAACTTTTGCCTTGGGTGCGGTCGGCTGGAAGTAGTGGGCCAGTCAAGAAATTTCCCCGCGGGCGGGGGTGGGTGGTTTGGCGACGCTGGCGGCATGTGTGATTGAGGTTTAGGGTTGGTGTGCAGCAAAAAACCTACAAGCCAAAGGAAAAGACTTGAAAATAACCCAGACATTAGATGGTAGTCGGCAATCCAACCTTCCTGATACGGTCGAGGCACCTGAGCAATGATGCGTCGAAGGTGGCACTCCTATCGTAAGAAGGTGAAAGACGACGAATCAATTCGGAATGAAGATCGGATTTCGGCATTCCCCCCCTCCATGTGCGAGGTGGAGACTCCGTTGCGATTCCTGATAAGGCGTTGTACCAAAGCATACGGATTTTCAAAGAGAGGAGAAGATACTCGGGTGCAACTCCAAATGAAGCGTGGAAGTGGAAAACTTTTGAACCACCATTTTTCAATGGTGGTTGTTTAGGCGAATTGCATGATCACTCGCTAATCGAACATTACCCGCCAGCCAGCATAGCCTTTGATAAGTCATCAGCCGAGGCTACCTACCCATGTCGAAGAACTGAGAGTCGCAGGAGTCGACATTCTGTTTTTCCAGATGAAACGAGGAGGCTGTACGGCGATTCCATGTTTGAGAGTCGCGATTGGTATTCCCCAATTCCAAATGAAATGTGAGGACACGAAGCCATTTCAAACAAAGAGTGGGATCCGGGATGCAGCACCCAAAAATGCAGATTGGAGAAAACGGAATAATCGCAAATGTATGATGGCAATTCATTTCCTATAACGGAATGCCGAATACATCTGTTCATTTCGAATTGATGCGTATTCTCCTCCTTACAATAGGAAGAGCCGATACCACCCTCCACCATTCACCTTCAATTGCTTCGGAGTCTCGAATTTGCACCGCAAGATCCGAGTCCCGAATGCCCATCTTGTATCTGCAGCTGCTAAGTATGCGTAGTCTCCCGTTTAGATGGGATGAGCGGGATCCCGGCTTGCAATCTTCATCCGCAGCAATTCTGGAACTGCTTCAAAGTCACATTGCAAAAGAACAGTAAACTGGCAGACCCGCCAGTGCTGACGGACTACATCGCGAAGGTGTTCGGGAGGGCTAAG
>NHOP01000892.1:0-12486 GCA_018697155.1 Pyramimonas parkeae | reverse complement strand
GCCCAGATTATTCAATCATGTCGTGCAAACCAGGATCGATTGTGCTCCAGAATTTGAACTTGTGATCCGCGTAAATCATATTGGAATAGCTTAGAACCTACGCTTAAACGTCGTTCACAGGGAAGACTTGAAAGCTCCATGGGAAGTTGGGTTCGAAGAAGACACATCAACATCTGATGAACAAGTCAACCATGATTTGTCTCTGCCGAACGATCACCATAAGAAATAAGAAACCACCGTCACTCACCATCCACTGGATCTGTAGCGGTCCTCACAACATCAACACAAAATGTTGCCATCACGCACTTCGCCAACCACATTTGTTTGCCTGTCCCTCACAAATAACAGGTTCACATAAACAAACTTATTAACATCTCGAAAATACTCAACACAAAATGAAAATAATCATAATAAATCAGATCTTAGTTTCGTAAGAAATCCGATGGTCAACTACTCCAGCAACTGTGGAGACTGTCACGGAATCTTCAAGTCAGCTGCTTGCAACTAGAACAGACAGGTTTGCTCAAATGACATACAATTAAGTTAAAACATATCACACTGCGTGCCACAAGATTGCAGAATCTTGTGGCGAATACTCGCTATGTGCACAATAATTTAAAAAATCTGGTTGGATAGAAAACTTCTCCAATGATTTACACAATCATTTTATTTGTCGTTCATTCCAAAGACACTGAAGCGCAAGATTTGCTTTTGAACAAACAAACGGGAATCCTTGTTTCTTCTGCAAGGCACATCATAGAACCATCTGGGATCATTCAACTTTTTCTTGTGGCAGGGTCATTATCGCACCCGTCCTATTCTTAGGTCCCATGTACGCGCAGCTCTTGCAGCCTCCCGGGACAGTCAACATGAAAATTCGCCCCTTGGAACAAGATACAACATGCGCTATTCGATCTACGACGCGTACAAACACTTATTGACAAAAATCTGCGAGCCGCGGTGTGAGTACAACAGCTGTAGCATCCCGGAAAGCGGTCGTTTATCCCCGATCACAGGGACTTCGCAGCGAAGAGAGAGTGCGAATTCTACTAGCTAATACGCACTTCGCATCTCTCTGAGCAGGAAACTGGGATGTGGGCTGGGTATTGGGCATGTCGGGAGGCGGGCACGGTCATCAATGCGAAGTGGATGAGCGAAGGTGGGCGACATTAACGTGCTGCTTGCCATAGTCCGGCATAGGGACGCCATCTGGGAGCCGGACCGGTCTCGGTTCAAAATACGAAGAAAGGACCGATATCTGCTGGTCAAGTTGGTAAGCCGTGGGGTGGATACGCGGCTTGCCCTTGATATAGCCCCGGCATGGATAGGCACTCTGCCGGCGAAGATACCTCAAAGGACATGTTGGCTTGCTGGGTCATCTTCGACCGTCGAGTGATTTTGTACTCGCCTAAACAATCACCATTATATGTAGAGCCGCGGCGATAATTTGTCAACGTCCATGCTGGCATGGCGGGTCATGAAGGTTCAATGTTCAATGATCGTGTTACTGCATATGTTGACCGTAACGATAACCGGTACTGCCTCTGCCGATGATTCAACATTAGCCGTACTGGCTTCACGGGATGTTTTGGATCAAGAAGTGACATCTTCGGTATCAAATTCTGCCTGTGCTGCAGTTTTCCATTGCAATAAATGAGCTTGACATGGTCGACGAGTACAACGAATGTCCTCCGGTTTGACTCGCCAGGATCCATGATATGGGTTTGGGTGAACGGAGTGCAAAATGAGGAACCACCATATATGCTTGCCGCGCGCACGCGCCTTCACACCCAACAGAAGGCAAAAACGACTAAGGTTCCTCTGACAGGCAGTAGATTGTTTGTCAAACTTTCCAACCTCCCATATACGAATGGCTCACTATTACAATTACTATTCCTCTAATTTGATTGTCGTGAGACCCCTGTGTGCAATACCTTTCTCAACATGGCACAGGACCTACTGTGCATATGATATTTGGTCTGGGCCTTAGAGGTCCAACGAGCTTAGTGTCCGCTACCAAGATGTCGTGATGAATATCAAAGCAGGTTGAAGAGCCCATGTGCTAGCTAGCTTCTGTCTATTCACTGTCGATGGGAGACACAACTTCTGGCGAGAACACTGCACACCTTGAAGTCCAAGAATCCTTGAAAGACGATCCACATGCTCGTTGGCGAGCATATGCAGCCGAGCAAGCAGCCAAACAATCCTTGAAGGAAGATGCTGTGGATGAATTCATTGCCTTTGGAGAAGGCTCTATGGGGGCATGCTACGAGAACGGCTGGGGCGTTGAAATGGACGTAGAACGAGCCGTAGTGGTACAAAAAAAATGTGTTTGATTGCCGCTTCTACGCATCATCTGTCTGGAAAGTAAACTTGAATCAGATTCCTAAGTATGGGATTGTGAGGATGTGTGTGCTGATTCATATGCTCCAATTAGATCCCATGAGCGTATACCATATGGATTGCTGGAGCACGAATCGTTAACATGATAGGCTCATAGAGACCTGATACCAATAATTGTGATCCTGATCGACAACCAGTGAACTGTTTTGAGCAGCGTTTGCGGTATTCGATTGTGTTCGGATTTGGTGTCATGTGCTTGGGAATGAAAAGGTTTTCAGTGATGAAGCAAAAATCAGTGTGATCCGGTGGATTTTTCTCAATGGATGTACACATCATGCGTACAAAGTTTTGGCTACATGACAGAACCCTTAAACTGAGATTGAATTGTAAGTTTTTCAGACGGTTTCTTTCAAAATGTCAGGCAGGAGATTGTATATTCGATAATTTGTGATTGTCCAGATAATTCAGATCCCCAGACCAAGGCTGGAGTTGTTGCAACTACTCGAAGTATAGCTGGTTCCTTTTTCTCCGTTGATTCGAAGCAAGGTGGAAAAGCTTTCCAATCGGCTGTGATCATTGGTGTGGCTTTGGATAAGAATGTAAGCATTTGCAAAACAATGGAGGCTCCAGATCAAGAAACCAGAATTGGATGTCGGAACTGAACGTTAGAGGAATGACAACACCAATATCCAAATACCACAATTGATGTTCAGGCAGGGTGTTTTTCAATACAATAAAGTTTTGGAGCAAAGGGGTAAACGCCCTTAGGATGCCATGCCCATTTCCTGCAGCTCTTCGATGAAGAGGTATAGTCCATTTGGTTTCATGTGTATCGGGGATGATTTCGTACGTCTCTCAGTGTGACTTCACAGCTGTTGAGTGAAGACCTTCTCCATTTTGTTGCAGCAACTAGAATGTTGCCAAGGATTTGTCCTGCATTTCATGTCCTGAGGTCCTAACAGGGTGTGGGAAGCAGTATTATCGGCAAGCTGCTGAGGCGGGTGACACCTGCGCCATGGCAAACTACGCTAGGTGCCTTCAGAACGGGATTGGGCTTGAGATGGATCTGGAAGAAGCCTTCAAGTATGTGATGAATTGCATTCAATTTGTCAAATGCTGACAGGGAGGCAATGTACTACATTGCTTTATTTGAACCAACATTGTATCATTATACTCAAGCATGCACCACCGAATCTCGAGAAAGAAGTACTTGGAAAGCTTGTAGGTTCCGATGCACGCGAATGTGCACCTCGGTCAATTTATGTAACAGGAAAAGTTAGCCAGGAAACTTTTCTGATTACAATTTCTGCTACGATTCATGTTGTTCCTACGCAAAGTCTATGATTGTGGAAAAGGGCACGTTGGCAATTAAATGATGCAATGTGCAACGAGAAAATTGCTTACTACCAGGGTTTTGTTGATTATAGTAATATATCTTTCGCGTTAGGCTAGAAGATGCACAGACTGTGGATGCTGTTAAGTCGCTTATGTACATGGTGGTGGTTGATTTCAGTGCCTGCATGCACAATACCGCTGTATGGCACTCATCGCGTTTCAATCAACCTGCAATAGATATACTATGTTCGAGTTCAGGGCGTTGATTTCAGCTCCCTTGGTATGGTTTGTGCTTCGAGTAGGTCACGCATGGTGAGCCAACTCGTGCAGTTGGAGTTTCACGGAGAAGACGTATTTGGGGATATTGAGATTCAGAGTGGTTTACCCATCCAGTTTATGGAGGTCTTTCAAGCACAGCACATAATCGCCTCAACAATAGATGGACGTTAGATACCGAAAACTTACTAGCCTTTTACGATAGAAGGAGGCTGGACCTTATCGCGAACTTAGAATCTGTGTGCTTTAACAAACATAATCAATCTGCATGGACAAGTCACTGTTCTAAGTGTACTTTATATCCATGTTGATGTCGTTTTGTTGGTAGGGCGTTGGCTTAAAGCACGGGAGGTCGTCAGTTCAGCATTTCTCATGGGAGGTTCTTACCGCTTATGCCAAATATTCATCTTTGACCACGCTGGCTCACAGACCACCTACGCACATCCAGTGATCATCCCAATCACCTATACATACTCGATGAAATTTGGGGGTCAAGATGTATATATATTACCTCGTGAGTTTGCTTGAATGTCGCATGCATATCGCCAACGGTGGCAAAGGAATGGAACATTTCATCTTCAGCAGGGATGCTTGCCATGAGATCTGAAACCTTGGTGCATGCGTTGGTAGGGATCCTTGCACGCTCTGCGTTGGGGATAGTTGAGTCACGACATTGGGCACTCCATGTGCGTGTGCTGCGGACAAGAATTCGCGCCCAGCAAATGGGAGTCGTGCCCTGTAGCTTAGAATGTGCAGGAATGTTTCGCAACTGATGTGAATATTTGGATAATCCGCTTGCTGTATCTTTGGTGGTGGATGCGGTAATTAATATGGCCGCACTTGCTTCTGGAATTCAGCCTGACATTACATCCCCAGTCATGGTTAAGCTGGGGCCGCACCCAGGCTCTATCATGGGGCCCAGAGGTGAACACACCGCCGCGACCATAGCATAGGTGTGACTTGTCCTCCTAACGCCACATAGGGGTTGCGAATCTTTCCGTCCAAAGGAAAGCTGCAACAGAAGCATTGATGATCTTGATAAACGTCATCACAGGAGGAGGCATTTTCCAAACATTATCAGGTGCTCTCAAATGCCAAACTGACACCATTCAGGCGAGCTCTTGAGGACGTTGCACCAGAGTTTTTTGAATCCAAGAAGCACGACAGTCAAACCAACCTTAGCACCTAGCCAGCTTGCAGAACTTGAATTCTGGAAAAGTCACTCGAACCCTCATAAGTTAATCAAAGACGCCTACTTTGTCTCACTTTCAAACAGAAGTGATACAAACACTCACTTCTTTTTGAACAAGAAGCAAGTCTTGTTTAACCTCAATTGAAACAAAGCTGTTAAAAGACAGTTTTGCCAGTCTTTTAACAGTTCCATTATACTGTTGAAACTGTTTAAAGATATAGCAGTTTAAACTGTTTAAAGATATAACAGTTTAAACTGTTTAAAGATATAACAGTTTAAACTGTTTGAAAAAATCAAGAACTCATTGTCTCGGTGCTCGCGCTGATTGTTTGTGCCCCGTTGCACAGATGGTATCAAAATTCTGCGGAGCGAGGATACGCGGCTGGCATGAGTGCGCTGGGTCAGTGTCATGAGGAGGGGCTGGGCACGGAGGTTGACATGGACCAAGCGCTGTTGTGGTTCAGAAAAGCCAAGACTCTTGCTGAGGATGCGTACCACACCAAGCTGCCCGCGGCTCCCACTGCCCTCATCAAGGTGGGCCATCTATCGTCAATTTTCAGAAGGGGTCCAGGATTGTAGATGAGCGCCGTGTTTGTTTCTGCATACCGAATGCTGCGTCTGTATCTTTCTGCTTTAACAAGAGACTTGTCTTGGTTCTGTGTTCTCTCTGAACGCAATGTGCTGACGAGCGAGGAATTCCAACAGGGTTTCTCTTGAAGTCCCCTTGTAATGGACCGTGCAACCTATGATTGAATTAATTCACAGTCCCAACCGTTCAATGTCTATATTCAAATTGAGATTTCGACATTCAGTAGCCTTTCTGGTCTGTACCCATCCCACAGCAACCATGGGTACAGACCATGCCCCCGTTTTTGCATTTTAAACACGTAGAGCAGAATCCTAGGGGCAGCGTTTCGTCATCCCCAAAGGTTGATCTGCGGTGTTTTGGCACGTCGATATGAGACAGACACTTCATATGTTACATAGTCAGCCGGTTTTCTGGTATATTTTCGCAAATCGTTTATCAGAAGTATTACAGTTTGTCGGCCTGCAGCATCATGTATTTATTGCAAAGCAATGAACTTTCCACGGAAAGAGTGTATTCTGTTGTTTCCAGGAAAACAAGAGAACAGTATTAAACACCCAAGATGTTATACATCACGACATCATGACAAGGACCACGCTCTTGCTCAACTGCATTGTAGGCTCCCAAGCATGTGCTACGACAGAGCACACTTGATTTTAAATTGGCAGTCACCATTTGGAATGCATGTATGAAAAGCGACACCATTCGTGCTATTTGTCATAATCTCCTATGCTCATTTCAACATAGATTATAAACATTCTCAATCCGTACTCATCTCATACGATTTATCAGAAGGCATACCGTCCGTAACCCACAAACTTTCAAGAACCATCATTCAGTCCAACAGCAACTGCCATTCCAATTGATGGTGTGGATCCTGCATTCATTTATTCTGTTCCGATTCCGAGGACACCTTCGGACAAGCTTGTTGTTGTCACCAGATATGCATGAATAAGATTAACCTGAAGCTATGTTACATGCTTCTTGCATCTGGACAAACATTATAAGTGAAATTTCAATGCTCATTATGTTACTATTTTCTTCTTGAGCATCAGCCCTACCCACTGGACAGACAGGCATTTCAAGTCAGTCAAATGCTTGTTTCAAACTGCCAAACAAATTTTGTGTGCGAGACCCAGCAATGCAAGCAGAGTCCAAAATAAATCGTCTCGAGAAGCTAGTAGGAACTGTTTGCGTACAGTTTGTTTCACCCCAAAGTCGGTCACATGCACTCCAGCATCTGGACGCTTGCCGAATGCAAATGCTGTGTACATAATGTACACAGCATATAATATTCATACATAATGTCGTTATCATCGTTATCTATGCACATGCTTGATAGCTCTGTTCAGTAATTCTGAACGTAAGCAGAATCTTTGCTTCATGCATGTTGGTACCACAGGCAGAATCATTGAACTACATGTTTGCATGCACTAGATAGTTGTCTATGTATCGAATATGAAATTGTTACGAATGAATCCATTTTCGTGAATATTGGAGAGTACTATTTGATAGGGGTCAAGCGCGCGTATTCAAAAAGTACTGCATGTCACAATCATTATCTGATTCATGTCATATAGTGTGCTGTGTTGGGATAGCAGGGCTGCCTTGTAGATAACGAAGCTCAGACCCGAGCTGCTCTTAAAGAGAAGGCAATAGAGGAACTGCAGCCACTAGTCAAATGGTTCCACCAAGAGCAGCTCCAGAGCCTGGCTTCATCAGGTGTGCCATCAATCTCCTGGATACAATCTGCATGTTTTATTCAAAAATCCGACAACCGACGAACTTCCTCCAATAGGGACCATGTGGAGAGACTGAGTTTTAATGTTTTTGGCGCAGCTTATCCTGTTGGACCTATAGATACCTTGCAATGCTGCCAATGTTTTATGAGGGCAAATCACCCCTGCATGAACATCTTGACATCTTGGATTGCGATGAGCGGAGCCACCATTCGGGGATATGCAATGCAGCCGTGGTGGACCTAGGCCGAGCCCATGAGAAAAGTTCAAATTTCGAGGACTCCTATAGTCTCTATTCGCAGGCTGCAGAGATGGTGTGAAAGGCTTGTTTGTGATTGCATTGGGAATACATTGATGGCTTGCTTGTTATTGCTGGCTGGATGCTGCCAGAACCTGGGGTATCCCAACCTTGTATACCAGCACATACTGTTTTTCATGTAGACTGTTGGAGGGATGAGATTCTAACCCAAGCATAGATGCGCGTGTGTGCTAGCAGGATGACCCTAAAGGTAAATTCAACTGTTATTGTACAAATTATACTTTTGAAAACTCGGCATTTTTCTGTAGCATCAAGCAAGAGGAGTACAACTTAGCAGCACAAAATGCCGATATGTCCTATATTCCATTTAAGTCCTGATCTGTGCATGGAGATGGTTTCAGTGGGATGAGTTCTCAGTCATTCAAGTGTTGTTGTGGAAATAGACGTTTTGTTCAACGTCTATTTCCACATGCTGGCCGCTAGCGCTAGAAAGGCAGCTGCGGGTTACATCGGGTAGTGTGAACACCCTCATGTTTCCAGCAATCAACCAATCACCTTGTAGTACATTTATTTTTGCAGCATACTTAGTGCCGTGGAGGTATTTTCTATGTATACATGCAGTGATGCTTAAGGTCCATGATGGGCCCTTGCTTCTGCTTCCTAACCCAAAAGGGCACTTTTGCAATCAGGGAGATGCAATTGGACTCAACAGCCTAGGGCGATTTCACGAGTATGGCATCAGTGTTCCTGAAAGCAAGGAAGAAGCATTTGCCTGGTACCAGAAGGCTGCCAACAAAGAGCTAGGCGATGGGCTGGTGAGTACTCCTCGCAGCGGAGAAGTTGAAGTTGATAGGTTGATAGGTTGATGAGATAATTTTGTTGTCCTCTGCTGGCTCAACCCTCTGCATATTATGTGTCTTGGACTTTCGCCACCTGACCAGACCTGTTTCGACAGTGCACACCGGATGAGAGGGATTCCCATGAGTCACAATTGAGTCATGTCACTCATGGGACTCCCTCTTTTCACAGTCTCCAATCATCCGCATATACCCACCAATGCGCATTTGTATCAGCATTTGCTATTGCCGATGCCGTGGTTGCCGTGCATCATCCCAACAAGGGAAATCACTTGTGTTCCTACCAATTGTCTGTATCTATGTTTTAGATCCAGCATTGAAACTCACCGTTTGCCAACTTTGTTGGCTCTCTATCGCCACCTCACCCAGCCAAGAGAGCCATCTGAAATGCTGTTGGAACATCAGATTACACATTGCACTACAAAGAGTTGTGGGAATGTCTCGACTTCACAGTATTTCCATGCTACCCTCCAGGGTCAATATTTGTGTTTTTATTCCCTACAGAATCGCTTTTGCTAACCCACATGTTCCTCTGTCACCATATCACCATTGGACTCGTTGTTTGGTCTGCGTTCTTTCAAGTGTCACATGAAGCTGATGTTGAACAATATGCCTGACGGATATGTGCGAATAGACGCAGCAATTCCAAGCAATACACTCAAGTGTTTTGCTCACCATCCCCTCTGAACAACAGCGATAAGGACGACAACATCAACTTTGGGCCGCTTCCCCATCGCGGATATTCATCTCGAGGTGAAGACAGGGTCATGTTATCATGCTGACTCTCGTCGCTTGTTTGCACATGGTGACTCTGTCACTGGTGTCCCCGGTTGGACAGGTGAACCTGGGCCGATGCTACATGAAGGGCTGGGGCTGCAAGAAGGACGTTGACGAGGCGGTGCGTTGCTACCGCAAGGCGGCTGCCTCCAACAACTCGGCTGGCCAGTACAATCTGGCGCTGTGCTACTTCTTTGGGTACGGGGTGAAACAAAGCCACTCCGCCGCCGCGCAGCATTACCAGGCGGCTGCGGAGCAGGGCTACGCGCTGGCGCAGTGCAGCTTGGCGGAGTGCTATGCCACAGGCACTGGCAAGACTGAGAGCATGGAGGAGGCCAGGTTTTGGTACGAACAAGCCGCGGAGCAAGGCTACTCGCACGCGCAGGTAAGCCTCGAGTTGCGCTCCATGAGCTTATGGTTGTGTCCGGGCTCAGACGGACACCACATCCGCAGTGTGGGAAAATCGCATGTATATCGTGCGTGTCGGTTACTCACCTTACCCCCTTGTTTGTTTTGAAAGCACGTGGTGGGTCATTAGTGCACTCCGTTTGCAACACAAGGACTTTTTGTGCCAGGGACTGGGCACAGCCTGCATCGTCCGCATACGCAATATGCACCCCTTGTGCGGGCTCATGTACACTTAATGTTGTAGGACAGTCCCCTGCCAATGGACCTGCGAACCAGGCGAATACTTGTATTGAATACTTGGAATTCCAGGAGGTTGACTGCGTGTAGTTATCAAACACACGATCCGAGTGTCTCAGTTTTGAGCCTCAATTGCACGATGATAGGTGTCGTTGTCTGCAACCATCCAAAGAAAACATCTTTGTGGATGGGGAAATGTGTTGGTCAGCTGTGCTTTTGCTTGTTGCGACATTCAATGTAATCATGAGAACTTGATGTTGCTGTGGCTTGCATATGCTTTCTTCACTGTTTGCAGTGACGCTGCAGTCAACAAAAACGTACTTGTTCTTTACCAGGACGCATTCTTGGTATGATATGTGTATTCGTAAGTTGACATACAGCATCCGTGACAATCATGCGGAAAGTCCTAACTCAGCACTTGCCTCGTTTGAACGCAGTTTACAATTGGCAAATGGCTCCTGGAAGGAAAGATGCTGGACAAGGATGAGGAGAAGGCAGTTTTGATGTTGCAGAAAGCGGCATCTCAAGGACATCCACATGCTGCGTATCTGCTGGGGAATTGCTACGAAGGTGGCGTTGGAGTCAAGACCAACTTCCACAGGGCATTCGAAATGTATCATGTGCGCGTCTTCTGTATCCCATTGCACTGAAGTGCGAGGAAATTCACGATATATTATTCTATTGTGCGAAGGCATGGTGAGGTATGTCATCAAATAACGCTTGTGGTTGTGAGGGTATTGCTGATACAGTTGTTGACTGGCTCCTTTGCTCGGGGTGGGATGTGCAATTGGCTAGGAAGGTGCGTTGAAAGGAGATGCAGAAGCTATGGCTCGACTGGGATTCTTTTTCGAGCACGGATATGGGTCATGTGCAGTGGATTTCACGCAAGCGACGAGTTGGTATCGTGCGGCGGCAGCAGAAGGCCAAACAAAAGGTTCTGTTGGTCTTGGATATTGTATTTTGGAAGGGAAGGTACGATTTTCATACTTGGCTGGTTAGAGCTTTCGATAAGGGGCTTTGTTGTGTTCTTATGGGGTCTGTGGGATACGGCCAAACACTTTTACGTGGTGAGATAGTTGCTCCGATTGCGGATTTACATGCCGGTTGCATTCAATAGAACCATGTTGCTGAGTTGAAAGAAATTCAAGTATACAGATGGTGTTTGCAGGCTTTCCTACATCAAATCAGTTGTGGATACTGCGGGTGCTGGCGTGTTAGAATATGTACTCTACCATGCCATTATCATCCACAACAATAACAGGAACACTATAGATAAGCATACTAGCCATGATGAAGATATGCTGTTAGTACGAGTGTGCTGACAATATATTCTCATCATGGTCACCACATCCATCTATTGTGTTTATTCCCCATTACAGATTTTTGCCCGTCAGGCGGCGAGCACAGTCTGCAAGTAGCCTTGGAATCAATATTTGGTAACAATGCGCAGAGTGAACGACATGATTTAGTGAAAACAAAATGCATCCTTGGCAACAAACAGCGAAGTAGTGTTTGCGGATGATTTGTTCTGGTGTGATGCATCACTCGGATGTGGCTAGAACCTTGGAATGATTTGCACATTCAATTTTTGGGAATAAGAAATAACTATTTCCACTACTGCAGATTCAGTTTACGTGATAAATGTAGTTCTCTTGTGACACTATGTAAGAACATCAACCAGATGTACCTCGCAGAGTGTGCCAGTTGGATTTGTCCATAACATCATGGTTTTACACAACGCGCAGGGACTTGCTAGGGATCCTGTGGCTGCGTTCACTCACTTTAAGGACGCAGCAGACAAGGGCGATATTGGAGGACAAGTTGGGCTTGGAAAATGCTATCAGCATGGTTATGGGTGTCCGCAAAACCATAGCATGGCTCTTAGTTTGTTTCGCAGTGGTGTAGAACATGAGCACCCGGAAGCGTTCATGGGCATGGGTCGTGCAAGTGAGAACGGATGGGGGGTCCCCAAGGATATTCCAAACGCGGCGGAGATGTACAAAAAGGCTGCTGTGTTTGGAAGTGAGGAGGGATCTCGCAAGTATGATCAACTTGTGGGTGCCCATACGCCCTAACTTGAGACACGAATCCCATTGAGAGTGAAGGGTTGAGGGTGAAAGTTCCTGCCATCATCGCTGCGTTTCCGATTCAACCAAAATTCGTACATGATTGTTTCGTTGAAATTCTTGCGCATTGAATGGTCAGCCATGTCAAGAGAGCGGCGGAACAATTCGATGATGGCATCATATGATCATTGTCGATATCCGTATGCAGTGCAGACGCAGTATCAAAGTTTTCCGCATTCAATTAGAACGAACAGATCAGATGGAGACCGCACCTCGGCATACATTTGCCTCCATAGAGTTCTTCATTGATGAATTAATGACGAACAGTAAATGACAGTAATCTGGCAGACCCGCCAGTGCGGGTCGACTACATCGCGAGGGTGCTCGGGAGGGCTAAGCCGTTCAACAGTG
>NHOP01000891.1:0-12487 GCA_018697155.1 Pyramimonas parkeae | reverse complement strand
ATGTGTGTTTTCATCATATTTTGCATGTGTGTTTTGCAAAATATGATGAAAACACACATGCAAACATACATGCAAAACATCATGATAGATACCCCTGGATCTGATATTTGGACAAACGAAACATCCAGATTATCCACAACAAGCTGTGCGCACCGATTGCACAATTTAAGCATCGTCAAGCTGTAATTGTGCCAACAGTGCTCAAGCAAGTTCTCGAACGAGACTATTGATATGGCGTCTTTTCTTCCCATGCAAAAAAACCAAGCCATCTCACAAACACCTGACCTGTACATCTCACCATAACTGAAGCACTGTGTAGACTACGACACATCAACACATGGTACCATTTTGTAGGACGTTGTGACCAGCTGGGCACGGCAAATATACACATTGATCGACACAATTTCAGCATGAGTATGCACTACCATAGCATAAGATAGCTTGGAAATAAAAGGGCGTACTGCAACCTTGGCGGGACAAACAACAGCGAAGACATGTGACACATTTTACTCACAGGTCTAGTCTCTTCGTGGTAGATTAGACTGCCTGAACAAAAATTGCATATTGCAAAAAAACTGGCAAAAACATCCAAACAAACGGGCATGACAAGGGCAAATTAGACTCTTCAAGTGAGGGAACATAGACCACCCTTTCGCTGGTCCTTGAAATCTCCACAACACCACAGGGCGCGAACAAGACAATTCCTTACACACAACAAGCAAGACCCACCAAGCCCTTCCGTACTCTTTCTACTACACAGTTTCACAAATAAGGAGAGAAACAAGTTGACTGCATGAACCTTCACCCCAATAAACATGGCACAAGTAAGTTTTGACATACCAGATTGTCAATCACTGAAATTCACACCTGTGCTGCAACTGAAATGAGAGGATTTGAAATATCAAAGCACACCTAGAAGGAGCATACCGAATGCAAAAACCTCATGCGAGGACTATGAAACTGACCTGTGCATCACCTACAAGCGACGATTGGTTTGAGGCACAAGATGAAAACTCAACACGCATGCCCTACATATATAACTGGAAGGGACACGGCCAGGGCGAGAATGGTTTGAATGTGCAGAATATGGAATACCTGCGACAACTGGAACGCCATCTGACATGCATCTGAAACTTCAAGGATCTCCAACCTACGAGTACACAGTATAATGTTAGGATTATTCCCAACTTCAATTCGAAGCACTAGAATAGGGCTAGACGTAGAGTAGGCATCATCTCCGAGCCAATGGCATGGAAAATTCCAAAACGCATATCAAGTGATGGCAACTGCCGTGGCTGGATGATGGACTGCCCCCTGCCTTCTTCATAACATAAATCACCACTATGACAGCTGGTGTTCAAGAGTTCAAAGTTTGTTTTTCCCGATCCAATACCCATTATGGAAGTCCCAATGTCATGGACCTCAACAAAGATTATTGATGAGATTGTCGAAGGTGTCGAGTACTTGATTGATTAAGGCTTGTCCATGTATGGACGACCCGGTGCAACAAAATGGGTGCGGGACATGACCCATACCCACAGGGCGCGAAACCATATCAATTGAGTCGTGGGCTGATTTGCCCCCGCTATTTTCGTTACCCACTGCTAACATCTGTCAGGCACGTCCAAAAAACATCAAGCGTAAGGATCCAAGTTGACGCTCCTTGCTATCCCCATCAGTGCAGCCTGCTCGTCTGTGCACATTCATATGAAACAAACACATTGCGTGAGTCATTTTGGTCCAATGCTGGTGCATCAGGACAAGACCCCTATCCAATGATGGGGAAGACACGCCAATTGAAAATATATGCAAAACGAAAGCACATCGTGTCTGCGCTTACATTGCAAGCATGAGCAGATGTGCATGCAGTTAATGGCATCAATCCATTCGACGAGTTGCTCACAGTAGATCACAAATCTCCAGGCCCTGGGAAAGCAACGATTGCCTTGAATACATGCACTTCCTATAGCAAGTAAACACGTGCACTAACCTGCTAGAGCTGTACTAAATTTCGGCAGATGTGATCCTCGATATCACTTCCAATGAAGAAAGTATCCTCTATGTGAGGATCATATTCATGGTTTGAATGTGAGGCATGGTTAGTCATATGGGTTGTCCCATTCGGCTGTGTACATCGAGAAAAAAATTAAGCCACTAGGACATGCACCCATGCACCATGCTCTTGGTTCGGTGTCTTCAACATACTCTTGACAGTAGATGTTGCAAATCTGTTTGATGGGTCTGGAGAACATGCGGGCACACAATGTTCAATCAATCGCTCAGTTGAATGAAATTCAGAACATTGGATTCTCCTGTTTTGATTTGCATGAAGCAAGTGATGCCACTTTCCTTAGGTTGTTCAGCACACATGCATTCGAAAGTTGGGCTGCATGCATACAAGTGACTATGTATGTGTTGTTGCATACCCAGGAGAGCGCAAAATTTGGTGGAGCATATGTGTTCAAGGATCTTCACATGCCCTAGTGCGCAGAGTCCTGGCTGATCTATGGAAAAACAGAGCTTAAATATCGGTGACCAACTTTTTATGAAAGAAACGCCATCTTCGTTTCATATGGGTGTGCAAAGATCAACATGCTGTTGCGACGTGGATGACAAGAAATGTCTCCTTGGATCCTTACATATGTATTTGCTGAACCGGTACACGGGATTAAGAAGTGATCTCGTGCGGCGGTAGAATATAGTGCGACACTCAGTTGCCACGGCTTCCTGCCCAATGGGTACAGGTCGTGCCCCAATGGATACATGGAGCTGTCGCGCCTGATAAGCGGGCTTTGAAAGTTTCCCGTTAGTGTTTAACAAGTATGCCGTACTTGGAAACGCGTCATGTCTCCATATGTGTAGGGACATGATCCTCACCCGAAGAACCGGGGGACATACCAACGGAGTCGCGCTCTCAATTCTGTCGCTGCACAAGGTTACCTTCAAAATCATAAATCTTCCAGCCTTTGGGTAAATCGTTGCATGTGCTTGTTTGCAATAAAGCAGCCATGAAAACGTGGACTGTAGCACTAGCTAGCCAGATCCCAGTACATACAACTTTGAGTGTCAAGCTTGATTTAGAAGGTTGTCATAAATGATGTTAAGTGTCTTGAGGTACCTTTTCATGCTTGGTGATACCATGAAGTGCTCTTGAGCAATAAATCGCCTGAACCATAATCACCTCATGTCCAGTTGTATTCGGTGTCCTGTCCGCCTGTACCACGCTTCATCCAATTCAAATTGGATCCTTAAACGCAACATCATGGATGTCCATCAGGTTTTCACCCCGCAGTTTTGTATGCTCACACTATGCAAGCAACCTGTGAATGGTCGAGCAAAACAGCTGACCTGGAAAAGCAGGACGGTCCCTTATGAATATTCCAAAGCACCAACGGTGTGTTTGACCTAAGCGAACGCTCAATCACGAAATCTGAGATCGGTTTTGCCGCATGCTTCGCCCAGCTGGACAGTTCCCTACTCATACACGCACGCTCTTTTGGAGATCAAGATTTATTGATCCAAGATACAACAGTGCACAATTTCTGAAGGTATCTTGCACAAACAAACCTCGGAGCTTGAACCAAAATAAGAGGTTTCATTCCAGATGCACCTATGACATGCACAATTAACTTGATAATTGGAGGGCTTCCATTGGTCCTTATTTTTGTGCATGTTGATGAAGGCTGGATGTCAGATACGGCAATCGATCATTACCTGTATCTGATATCGTGTATCTAATTGCAAGTGCTTGCAGAGTCACTTGTACACAGTGAATGTTCGCACGCTTCATGGTTTCACAGTCAGAATGGCAATAGAAAGATCGAAATCCAAGCACACACCGAAATTCGGATCCCATGGTTGCTAAAACACTATTAGAACTTGACCATAACACCGCTGACCCTGGTCCATGCGGCCGTATACATCAAATTCAGAAGAATGTAAATGAGTCCTGCCTACAAGCCAGTCGTTGACAGTGACCGATGGATGAAGGCGAATGGAAAGACAACTTGCGTTGATATCACATGATTATCGTCACAAGCCATGCAGGAATTCATTGCGCACGAAAATCTTATGCTGATCATGATCTTATGTCTGCACCCATCCATCCGTCTCCCTCCATGACTGGTTGATGTGTGAGTTCATAGACGTACTTCTGAATCAGGTTCACCTGACAATTGTGAAAAGCAGGAGCTGGCATTATGTCTGGAAGAGTTGTTGTACAAGGATCACTGTAATGGAACTCATCTGTTGTCTGCTACTTGTCTTCAAGGTGGCAGAATGGGCTTTGTCATCTTGTGTAGAAAATGTTCATAATTAGGTGAATATGGTTTATGTGAAGTCAACAACTCCTTGTTGCCAGAAATCAACTTGTCGTTGAAGGAATGCTACTCAGCATCATGAGTGGATGTTGATTATACTACACCGCTCATCTTCATTTCTTGGGTGTGCTATGGATGATTTGCCAACGCTTTGGAGATGGTAGGGTGTTTTCCCAGGCGTCTGTACCTGATGGAGTGGGTGTAGCTTAGGTACCTGAAAACAATTTTGTCGTCGGGTGATCGGAATTAATTTGAAATTTAATCACATGGGAAGAAGAGTTCGTTCACCATAAGGATAGAATCATATCCCGGAGACCCAAACAAACATACTGCACCGTCTGATTTTGCTACAGGGTCTTCACTTGGAATCCCATGAAAGAGTCTGATCTTCAAGATTCTCGAAGATAGCCATAAAACGCACCAGTGATAGTCAGTGTCACAGGCACAAGACACTGTCGGAAGTTGTTTGGTTCGAAGATGAATATGGGAATGGCAAGCCTGAATTGAGGTTTCTGGCACAAACAGCTTTGTATTTGGGATGCACAAACCAAAAACTGAGGCGTGCCAGGTGTACTTTCAAAACTGGTACATGGCTTCAATAACGATCGGCGATCTCTCTCCTTGATTCGTTTCTGTCTTGAATGAAATTTCACGAAAAATCATTTTCAAAAGATTGGGAGCCGCAGCATACCACACGGGACGGACATTCATAGAGCCTGTGCTCTCGCTTTCCTGAGCGAATGAAATTTCACTCTGCCCCGCCCAAAACGAGACTAACCGGATCTAAGCCCATGTTTGCTCAGCCTGATAAATTTCTAAGTCTGGAAATGCATAGCGCTTTTGTCGTACACCACGGGTACGTGCTTGACATCAATAGCTCTAAATTCACACACGGTTTGCTCGAGACATACGTGATGAACCAGTTGTTCTTACAGTGGACCATGGAAGAAGACGACAATGAAATGCAGTGTTGGAAAGCTTATATGCATAGCTCCGGGTCTCCCTGAATGTACAGAAATTTCGTGGCATTCGTGCTCGAATATTGCCGTGGTTCTTCAAAGAAAGGCAGCACGTTTTGAATAGAAAGTACATCGCTGGTTGGCCCGTCAGACCCAGATGATGAGGATGTAGTTCTTACCTTCAGTATGTTTCAGACGCAAATACATACGTCGACTAATTCGATGCACACGTTCTCAACATCACACTTGCAGTTCTCCTCGTAAGTGAGAATTCGCACCTCAGACAAGAGTCACATACGCTACGTAAACCTACTGCAGTTGTTCGTGATGAAAACATGGACACGCGCAGCTACGGACGGTGGCTTTCATTGTATCATGAATAACAACGCATCACGAATTGTGAAAATCGAGCAACTTTTAGGTCGACTACGATGTTATCAACCACCGATGGTCCTAGAGACGAGGCCAGCTGGTTTTGGGTTCTCAGGAGCTAGGACCAACGTCTGCCTTGGCTTTGACAGCCATCGCGGTAGTTAGCACAGGGCTGCGCGAAAAGTGGCTACGTTCAAAGATCATGTGCACACGTTTCAAACATCAGCTACCAGGGAGATATGTTAGGCGATTGGGATAATCACTCGCAAAGTGTCACGCCAGCTTTCGATAGATCATCGGCCTTGGCAGTACCTATCCATGCCGAGGTTTGAACTCGTGCAAGCCGATTTTGAAGGCGACGCCATACCAAGCAACCAACAGACACGGGCTCGTACATGTCATGAATCGAACGACTATTGTCGCGGACGGTTCGTCACAGCTACCACGGAGGTATGCGGGTGGGTGCAAAGTTGTACGCGACGGTATGAGGTGCACCAAAATGCCTATATTCAGCCAATATCCAGGCACCCCAAAATTGTCTGAAATCATCCATTTGGTTACTCGGATGAAATCAGGCAAAACACAATCAGCGTTGTGTGTGGCGCCAGAAGTCCGACGTCATCGATCGGGAAATATATCAATATCCGGTCCTAGAGATGCTCCACTCAGGAAAGGAACTAGCATCATAAGGCAAAGGTGCAGCGCGGCTAATCCCCGCACCCAAAGCGATCGGCTTCGGTTATTGCATTGTACATGGTATCTGCACTCCACATCAGGGGGATCTCTACGCTACACATAGGGGATGCCGTATAAGATAACGATGCCCGTCCCGAAGCGATCCCCACGAGTCTCCGAGGATGGAGTTGGATCGATCGTTTCTCGTCTCGGACAAACCACCGCTGCGGATTTCAATCTTCGAATCGGATATGTTGGCGTGAAGGATCAGTTTGGTACCTGAATCAGTAAACTATTTGTAGTCTGGCCGCAGATACAGGGATGATGGCTTGTTATTTTTGAAATCCCACCGACTTTCGAAAATCACCTTCCTGGTGAATTTTTTCGGGATTTCCAGTTGCGTCTGGTTCTGAACACGTACGGATCGACGCATCTGGCCTCAAATCGTGGACCTCGCGTCTGCTCGCAAGCTAAACGCAGATTTCAGCGAGCTACAATCCCGTGCATTGGGACGGGATTCGCAAACCATGTTGGGTCAAGTGGGTAACTTTCATGCAGGATTTGGACGAATGTGCGAATGTGCAATTGTGGACGTGTAGAACGATCGGGCAATTTGCGACATTTCGCTTGAAATGTACTGGACCACGTGTCGCAACATGCATCACGAATGGTGAACGTCCTCGTCACGGGGTCTTCGCAAAACGGTCGACCATCGCAAATGTCGTGCAAAAGCATTCCGTTCTCTTGATATTTTGCGACAAGAGTGTATCCACCCGAGTCTGCGGCCCCGTCGACGCATCAGCATCTGCTCTAATTATGCCTAGACCCGGTGCCGAATATTGGCTCTAATCGATTTCATTCTTATTTATTGGAAGGTGGGTAAATCCAATATTGGCTGTAACCACCATCTCGAGAGTATTCATTAGCATCGTACGTATTATACAGGGAAAATACCTTTGAGTGACCCCTAGTTCAAGTAGCCTCGTATCCTGAGAGCATGAGCTACTGGATCAATTGAGAAAATCTGCGTTGGGACGAGACAATTACAAAATTGCTTATCAATCCGGGTACGTACGCTATTTCAACAATAACGGGTGCCCAACACTGGTACTCATACGAATGCTGTGCGTTGTCACGAGGAGTATCTTGGCGTGTGCGCGCCGAAGTGGCATGGCCTGTCTTGCAGAAAGGTGCGTGAAGGTGCATGAATTGTTAGACTAGCAATACTATCCTTCGTGCTCTCCCTCAGGAATCAGACGGCTGGCTGAGCCTGTGTGATCAACTCCTAGACATACCAATTTTCATTTTGTTTACAAGGATGTAAGCGTACTGGGAAAACAGTGTGTACTCTTACCGGAAGCACAGGTTTTACATCAAGTTTCGCATAGTTTCCTAGCGAAAAATTATCGTGTGATCCTTGTCACTCTTCCATCGCTCCTCATATTTTCACTGTACTTGCTTTCTCACGTCTAAGTACGCTGAGGCTGTATTGCGATGATGGATAGAAATATGCCTAATTGCGATGAGCAGGTCTGGATCTTGTTCATGAAAAGCGCTAGAACCTTAGGGCACTATTTTTCATCGATCTGGCTCACCCCGCTAAGAGGATACTCAGCTGTCATCGCCTGGATGTACGGGAGTTTCCCGTACCTGGCTTGGAAGAAATCACGCCTATACGGTCGGTCGAGTTCGCTCACGAGCTCCTGACTCAAGTCAGACGACATGAGTTTCGGATTTGTAATACAATATCCATGATGAAATGTTTTCCTCATGTTTGTTAATATTGCATACGTCCCAACGGTTGAAAAGCTCGGTGTATCCTGTCCAAACTTGAACCATATGTTACGCTCGGTTAATTTGTTCAAACCGTTGGTGGATATCAGGGGAACGGGTGGCGTGTCATTAGTCGTCGGTTTCTGAGCATTCAAATGCATTTGTCTAATTCTAAACTGATATTTTTGTGATGCTCTGTGTTTCTTTGCCTGTTTTTGGTACACTAGCGAGGTGGCAACCTTAAGTGTTCGGGTTCGTTGGGTCTGTTTGGTGCACACCAAACGAAGTAACCCTACCTCGGAGTCACTCAAGACTGCTGGGATTCCGCCTTCGTCCATATTTTGACGTCGCAATTGCATGCGATTTTCAGTGATGTGCACGATGATAGGGAAAAATCTTTTTCGTGCGTGTTTCTCCAAAGGTCATGCATGTTTATTGAGTAGTGCTCAGAGACGCCTTCACTGCCGAACTAATGCGTGGAAGTGATGCGTACTCAATTTTCGATTTGTAGAAGGGCATGTCTTCCCCCCTGACATGTATGCGTTTATCATGAGGTTTGACGTGCTCAGCACACGCTGTTCAGTTGTCCGCTCAGGATGTTTTGGTTGTTCCTCTTGATGTGCTGGTTCCTTGTGGGATGAACAACTGCTTTTGTTCCGTACAATGCCAGAACGATAGCCGTACTTCATGGCTTTATAACATGTTTATGCTTCACACGCTAGTAGAGCGCCACTTCTGACGAAAAATGGAAATGAAATTGGAGAAATCTGCAGTATGCAAACACCAACAACAATACGGGATGTTCATCGCGTTCGGTGGGTACGTTCTGTGTTTACGTTCTGTGGTTGCGTTGTATGTTTAGGCAACTGGATTCCACGTTTTCGCTATGCATATACGATTTACTACAAACATTTTCGGCCACAGTACGTTAATGAACGAATAAACATGAAGCATCCTACCTAGACTATCAATGGAACGCCAGCAGAACCGTGGAGCACGCATTCCGCCTGTTTCCCTGCAAAATTTCATACGGATGGTTTTGACGATCTCATCATTACGTGCATCACTTCGCTATTGCTTCATTTTGTACTGGATATGCACGGAAGCAAGCATTGGACAGAGATTGTTTCTTTGTTGCTTTGTCATACATCTTGTCAAGCGGCAAAATAGGGAATTGACCCCTAGTGATGAGTATAGCTTGTGAGATGGAAAATCAAGTTGAATGTTCGAATTGTTAGTTTTTTTATTGAGGTGCCTCATAAAATACTGTGAAGGATGCAGTTATCAGCGCAAGATTTCAACTTCTGCTGATAACTGAACCAGTTACTTGTGCTCAGAGCTTCCAGTCACCAGCACCAGTAAAAACCTGACTCACATCAAGGTCAATGACTTCCCTCTTTTTTTTCCCGAATCGATTGCCAAGAAATCATGTTTGGAGATATTCCTGGATGTTTGTATAGATGCAAGGAATATCAGATGCCCGTAAACAATTCCCGGTGATGATGGTTCGGGTCTCGCCAGTGGTGAAATGGCCCGACATTCCACCTCCTTGCGGTGCTGACAAAAGCTCGATGTTTGTCAATTTGTTGGAACGTTTCATGTGAATTCAGCAGTGTGCCACCAGCCGCCGGTATCTCGGTTGAATATGTGGAAGTAGTCAAACCGGCATTTGCATGGGCGTTTGTGCAACTGAGTGCAGCGTGAGGAAGGAATCCAGAGGAATTAGTATGTCAGTCAGGAATATGTGGGATTTCAGAATTCCATTGTGTAGGTTTCAGGATGAGGGTACCATATATATATATATATTTTTGAATAGCAGATTTCTGAGATTCAAATTAAATGCAATGAAACCTACTGTATCTGGGATGGATTTGAATTGCAGCACCTTGGTCTTTACCTGGTGTTCTGGACATGCAGAGAAATCTGCCCAGCTATTTGTTTGAATTTTCACCCAAGCATCTGATCTAAATCCATATGAAGAAATTGAATAAACCAATTGGAGGAATTTGGCGTGATTAGCATGAGACTGATTCAATGTGAGATTTCCTTGTCTGAAGGACCTGGGTTTTTGGCCTCTTGTTCTGGGTTCATGTAAAATTGCCTGTCACTTGTATGATTTTGGGTCCAATCACCTGATTTAGGTTTAGGAATGACATGACTTTCATATAGGAAGATCATGTACATTGGCTGGTTGTCTGGAGAAGATGTGGACCTGTTGTCCACATCAAGAATATCTGCAGAAACAAACTGCAATCAGGTACTCACGTGCATTTAGGATGCAATTATCCGGCTGATTTAGTATTCCACTCCACCCTGATTCCAGCAGGATGTATGTCCTGTCTGCAAAAATCATTTGGATATTTTGAAATATCTGCCTGTTTCCTGCAAAATAGTTGGGCATATCATGGGATTAAATATCTTCTCATCTGGCTTCCTGCAAGGTTCAACATATGTTGACCTGTTTCTTTTGTTCAGGTGTTTTTTAATGAAGGACATGGTGAAGACAACCTTATCCAGACCAGCTAAGGTGGAAAGTTTGGTTCATCAGATCTCAGAGCTACCTCATTTGCTGAAATCTACCAAATTCCAATATGATAATGTTTATGAAAAGGTGACATCATCAGGATACAATAAGAAATTCTATTGGTTGATTGCCCAAGTAGTTTGTATGGCCATTTCCAACAATATGCATAGGTTTGGATCCATGATATAGGGATTGCTTTGAAATTGATATGGAACTTATCAAACACACTTCTGTGTAGCCACATTCCTCTCAGTTTTGTCATACCGATATGTGTCTCTAATTTGAATGATGACCACCAGATTGGCATGCTTGCTGACTATTGGTGCATTGTATAGGCTGATAATACTAGGTGATTGGCTGCACACAAGTAGTTGGGATGCTCTTTTTTCACTTTTCAAATGGTTGCAGATTCCTAATCAGTGTTGATGAGGAATTTATGCTTTGATATGAAAAGTGATTGATGATGCTGACCACTAACTATTGTTTCAAATATCCCATTTCAAAGTATGTCGACATCTATGTATGTGGTTCACACGGAGATCATGCTTTTCTGAATTCATCCAATATTGGCACATCAATGCCTTCGGTGGCCGGTGTAGCTGTACTATTTATTTGCCGTGAGGTGGGTTCTGATATTGAGGTGGGGAGGTGGGGACAACGATATTGAAAATCAGGGTTCTCTTTTTGTGCACTTCAGGAAATTGTTTCTCTGATGGGTATTGAATCCTACGTATCCGTTTTTGAAGAGATGGGCTCCAAATTTCCGTGGCCTGCTCACAAATGCCCAGCAACCATTGGATCGAATTCTAGGAAATTTGGGTCCTATGGCTTTTTTATAGCATATATTGGATGTTCCTTGGGATGGGAGTTGAGCTGTACTAATTGCCTCTCCAATGACAATGGTTTCTATTTTAGGAATGAATATGTGCTACCTTCTGACTCAATCAATGAGGGCAGACTTTCACAATATGCTTTGGGGAATCACATATCATGGGTCTGTTTCTCGTGGACCACTTTCTGTTATGTATTCTCATGGCTCAGTTTAGGGTTTCATCGACACATCTAATCACCAGCTACCAAACATCTGTTTTCAGCCATTCTAAAGTACCCTGAAAAAGGGCTATATCAGTAGATTAAATCTACTATTGTACCAGCACTTGCCTGTATATATACTGAAAGGGTATATGCCTGTTCAGCCTTCACCTTGTTGCCCAGCTTTCCCAAACCACTTAGTCCTATTCCTACTCTCTGTACATCAAAAGCTGCGGTTTCCTTCAATGGATTTGGTTGCTGGCTGCGCACGATTTGTTTAGGAAATTGCTGCTGAGGAACAAGGAATATATGTCAAGAAATTTGATTGATGGTACTGACCACAGTTGTTTGAGAGATTTCATTTTGCAAGATTTCATCCATGTGTGGGATTTACTCGTTAGAGATTTTGCTCATTTCATCCAATTCATCCAATATTGGCAAATCACCGCCATCAGTGCCAGCAGAGGAGGTGTATACTGTGCTTGCCTTGAGTGTCCATGATATTGAAAATCAGTGTTTCCTTTCTGTGCCCTTCAGGCGATACTTTAAGGAATTCAATGCTGTGCATCCCTTTCTTGGGAGATTTTTCGGCTCCGATGTGCTTTAATTGAAATTCGGCAATTGGTTGATTCTATGGCTTTTCAACGGCATATACAGGATGTTCCATTGGGTGGGAATTAGGCCTCCCCTTTTGATAACCCAAAAGTTTCTTTTCCGTTGAAGAATGTGCACATTTGCTTCCTTTCAACGACATATCAAGTGAGGGCAAATATCTACCATATGGCTTTGGGGGAAAAAGTGATCATCATAATGATAATCATAGTGAACCCCCC
>NHOP01000890.1:0-12499 GCA_018697155.1 Pyramimonas parkeae | reverse complement strand
AATGAATGATCCCGAACGTCAAAAATGACATGTCAAAATCACCGTTAATGGATGACCATGCCCCTGTTCAAGTCTGCTACGCGCGCTGAAAATGAAAAGTGCCAATGGTCCGCGTGGGGAATGCGCATGCAAGCAACAGTCGTGGTTAATAATTCATTGGGTTCACACAGCCATGTGATTGTCAATCGGGACACATGAAGCGTGCGGATCAGGAACTTGATCATGATGTCCATTTATGATATCATATGTGTTATCCAAGATCAAGTGCTGGCGGGCTCACCATTGGCAATAATCATACCAATTACTATACAATCATTACCAAGTGCTGCGACTCCCAAGTCGTCGCATTTGGTTTCCTCTTTATGTAGCTTGCGGTATATGTTAATCGGCGCACTGCTTCTGATTAGACATATTATTTCGACTTGCGGCACGTGCAGGGAGGGTGGGCAGAGGAACGTGGTGCAGGTGCTCGCGAACGGTCTTGTGCCCACTCTGCTTGCCGCGCTGGGAGCCGCGCTGGCCTACCCGCACCAACCAGTGTTTGGGACCAACATGCACGCCTGGGTGCGCGGCGTCCTTGTACCTGCACCAGCCCCTTGCAAAACACTGCACGTACACGCTGTTCGGCTCGGATTTCAGGACCTGTGCTTTGCATCTGCATGTGTGTGGAACGTGCACTTCAACCATTCAGGCAAATTTGCAGCAACAGTCTACAACGCGATGGAGACATAGGCAGAAGTATGCGACTACAGATGGTGAATGCGCCCGTGCATGCTTAGCGGAGAGTGCATATGAAAGCATCATCTCCCCGAAAATTGCTTGTCTTGTATGACGAAACTACCAGGTGTACAGCAACTTTCTGACCTGAGGATATGAGTTTTGCGACATCAATGCAGCTTCCCTCGTGCGTGTGTGCCTTCGTTGGCTACTATGCTTGCTGCTGTGGAGACACATGGGCCTCCGAGGTGTGCAACCTCCCACACTTTACAATGTCCCGTGCGACTACCAACTGGGATAGGAGCTTCCTAGGAACCTGCTCCCTCTCGACGCTTGCGCTCTTGTGGACGTTTGAAGGCTTGCGCAGGATTGGGAGTCGCTCTTGCTGATTAAATTATCATCGGCTGATGGTGTCGGCCGAAGAGCTGCAACCTTTGATTTTTTCAATTTCATCAGTAGGGTTTTGGCTGTGCGCGTTCTAGGGCCCAGGCAAGATTGCAGGCTCGGCAAAAGCAGCTTGCTGTGCACAAATGCCTTGTTCTGGTTTCTGTTGTTGTTCGCAACTGGAGATGTTATTTTCGGCTGGACTCAGGTCTCGCTTCGCGCTCTTAGGTACATGCGCCTCATGCGATCAGATTCAGCTAAATGATTTGGCCTTGATAGTCAAAATTTATTATCTTATTGTTAAATTGCAAGGAAGACCAGAGTTGGAGCACTTTGCTTGTACTGTTGCATAGGTGTCCATACATAGTATCTTCCACAAGACAATAGTAAAATGGAACTGGGCATGCAGCCGGCAATCTGTTAGGCTGGCACGCCCCCCCTGGCAACGGCCCACGTTTCTCCATGCTCGCAGGTAGAGAGTGTCCGTGTAGAAGACTCGAACTACCAGGGCGATTCTTTCAATTTCCTTGATTATTGTCCAGTGTAGGCTGAGATCGTGGGGGGATGCTAACATCAATGAAGGGTCCATTCCTCGTATGGCGTTGAGTGGGCTATAGTAGTGAGCTGCAACCATTATTTTGCCAGGTGCATGTGCGACAACAACGGTAGTGGTTCGTGGGCTCCCTGACTGCAGGTGGGAGTGCTGAGCAGAGCCCCACCTCGACTGATCACTTCGTTTGAGGTTGTCCCTGCAGGCACCAACGGTGCGTAGGAATCTATACAACTCTTGCAACTGGCCGGACCATTCATGAGGTGTGCCTGCTTTGTTGACTAGAAACGCAATTTGTGTTGAGATGGACAAATGTAAACTGTCCCGCGTGTGACGAGAATTATGCCGGTATCCCATATGTAACCGGACTGTTCATGCGTCATAAGGTATCTTTAGATATGCACAGAGCAGCTGGTCATTCCGATGGGAGGACGAGATACCTTTTTTGGGGTTCCGATGATGTGCGTTTGGGCCTGATACACGGGTTTTGAAGGTTACCTTGCACAGCGGTGCAAGGTAACCTTCAAACCCCGTTTATCGCGCGAGACTCATTTGACATTAGCTTACGGCCCTTTGGGTACGATTCATGCCGGTCACACTGGTATGTCCCTGGTTATACTCAGTTTGAACCTCCTGCAAGGCGGGCATGTTGATTCAGCGGGGGATGCCCTCCAGCCATGGGTTCTGCCCCTGCTTGCTAAGCAGGTGGGACTCTTCCATATCCAAGCAAGCAGCACTGCGGCAATATCTAGAGAATGAAAAACTACTACATCCAGCGATAGAGCGACAAATGTCTTATCCTGATATCTCCGATATCTCATTGTCAGGGGACCGCTTTTCCGGTTCATATTGGATGCTTTGCTAGCGAAAATTATATCCTTCACTCTAACGAATCCGCAAATTATTTTGCTACAATGCACCGAGGCGTTGCGCACACTGTCCCTCTTGCTAGTTGCTTCATGTGTAGGGGATGTGCTGGAATCTTTCTGATCCTTAATGGGGTCTAAATGCCACTACTTCGCACTTGTTTATATACACCCTTATGGACAATGAACAGGCCTCGCAGTTTTTGTACACCGCGTATGATGGCGTGTGAATACCTACTGTCGGGGTAGGTGGGATTTCGGTTCTCGGCACCATTGCTAGTGCCGCTGGTGGACTATTTGTGGGAACATGCTACTTCGTGGGCAGTCTTTGCTTCCAGCTTTCGTCTGCTGTAGCAAGTACAGACAAGCTCGTGTTGATGATTCCGCTGGGGCTGGCAGCGGGCTTGGTGGGTTCCCTCATCGACTCTATTTTGGGAGCAACCATTCAGTTCAGGTGCGTTCCCCTGAAAAATTAGAAGTTGTACAGAAGATAACTTATATGCACAACCAGAATGCTTCTTTTTGTTGTATGAAGTTTGAAGTTTTATCCCAGCGAGTCAGGTGAAATGTGTCAGCAAAATACATGCTTCAACTTGAAGGCTGGTAGGGTTACATGTAGCTGTAGGGTTCCACCAAAATATATAGCAAGAGATAGAGTATACGAAACGTCGTGGAATGAAAGGTTTGTTGTTAGACCTTGAGGTAATGTTCATCGAATATAAGTGCTTATAATGTGGATACAACAACATGATGTGGTATAAGACTTGATGGACAATCGGAAAATTTCAAGGAATCAAGTCACGAATATCCAAACGGTTTGAGCAATGCTCAGATCGAACCACGAGGCTAAATCTTAGCATGTTGTTGGAGAAACTTACTCTCAAGCTTTCATATTGAGTAAAGATAGGATGGGAGAACCGAAATAGCTGAACGCTCATTCAAATTCACTCGTTAAGGTCAAGCATCCAAGAAACAGATACAACAAAGAGAAGGATGCGACGTAGATTGAGTAAGCCCTTGAAATATAGTAGAGCAAGTGTCCGTTGTGTGTGCAGCGGCTACGATACTGTTCGGGAAAAAATCACGGGGACTCCAGGGCCCCAGGTAGAGCACATCAGCGGTCTGCGGATTCTCAACAACCATGCCGTCAACTTCGTCAGTGCCTTGACAACTTCCGCGCTAGCCGCTGCTGTAGGCTCTATATTGATTTGAAATCATCACACCAACAATTAATTTGTTGAAAGGTAGGGTGGAGCATACTTGATCACGATGATCATTCAGGTTTTGTGCATGTGCTTGCCTACAACCTTTGTCTTGGTGTGTTTTCACCTCGTTTTCCTGGTCAGACAAGCATATAGTTTTTATCGAAGCAACAGCATTGATGCATTGCATACAGTGTTCTATTCTGCTTCTGATTATTGGTGCTCGCTTTTCGAGCTGTAAGAGGTATTCCTGCTTTCTCATAGTTTGAAACCGCACTCTCAATCACAACAGTTTAATTCAATGCCAGGTGTGTGCCGATCTCTGTGCTGTGGACCACCACCGATGATTTGCTTTGTTGATAGATGCAAACATGTTTCTCGTGGTGGTGTCAGAGGACATCTTTGAATGTCTAAAGCCGGAAAGTCTATATGTGGGTTGTGCACATTCTGAGTACCTTGGTCTGTTTCAACTTCAAATGCCATGTTTGTTGAATTCCTGAATGCACCAATGTTTTCTTAATAGTTTCTGCATAACAATATCGAAGTAAACAATAATGGTATCATTCCCACCAAAAGCTTAGAAGCATATTGATGTTACCATGGTCGATTATGCAAACTGCATGCCATATTCGTTTAGCTTGTTTCGCAAACACAGGATGCCATGATCTCCAGGATTTATTTTGCAATGAAGCATGTGTCCAGCACACTTTGAATATCAACATTCGGCTGGGTTGACAATGGCAGCAACATGCATACCATAACATTCTATGTGCACTTACCTGCATGTTGGAATATCCCAAATGTTGTTTGTTCCATATATTTGCCCTGGCTTTGTGCTAAAGAACAATTATTGCAACATTCAAACAGTACAGCAAGGTGCATCTGATATCTTGTCTGAAGGCTTGGAGTTTAGTCTTATGTGAACCATCCGCACATATCTGCCCATCTACCCATTGTATAAGAAAGTCTTGTACGAAGACTCATGAAGCAATCACATACTCTACATAGGCTGATTTCAATTGTTGTGTTTCAGTCTTTACGCTAGGAGCTTGCGACGTTCTAAAGATGTGTTTTGCGACGTCCTAAAGATGTGTTTTGCAATCTTGATACCATTTACGTTCATAAAAGAGAATTGCTCGTTCAATATCCACACGCAATATGTGGGTAGGCGCGCATTGGTTTGCCATATGGCTTGTGCTCATGTTTTCCTGGGGGCCATTTCCACATGATGTTCCGAATTCCCGTTGAGGTGAAAGCACTGTGGATCGTTCCGGGGTGTGCAAGAAATGCGTGATTATACAAAATCAATCCACATTCATGATCTCGTCATGAAATCCCTACAACAGTTTCTTTCGCTGGGTATCACCTGCGGGTGTAGAGGCCGAATTGCCCGATCTTCACATTGTGCTCAAGCCACATAATATAGTCAAGTTGTTTTCCATTGTCGTTTGCTGTCAATGGTTTCGGTGTTGCTTGAGACTTGTCAGTGCATCTACTTCAAGTGCACTGCTATGGTCATCTAGATTCAAGAACATTCCCCGGGTTGTCCATGTTCGAATTTCTGCTCCATGCGGTATTGGAACTCGTGACATCTCTCGAGTCCAAGGAAAGGTGACTCACCACTGCACCAACAGCCATCTTCTTTTTGTACTACGAGAAAATCAAGTACATGTAGTGTCTCTGCATTACATTCCGCACCTACAAGGCACGCCCTCAGTCATGGTTGTGCTACCAATGCGACACTTCTACAGTGTTGCATTGGTCATGTTCGAATTCCTGCCCCACGCAGGATTCTTACGCGCGACCTCTCCGTCAACTGCGGCGCGAGCAAGCCTTACTTCGACGTGAGTGTCAACGGTCTGACATACGAACAGGTAATCAACGCGGATCCGAGGCAGATGGCTAACCACTGCACCAATTGAATCGTCTCGAATAACTAAATGGCATCATTTATTCCAGATGATTAAGTACATGTAGTCTCCGCACGACATACCTCACCCATCCAACTGTCAAGTTGTTCGTGTTGAAATTTCTCGCTTGATTTGAACTGCCTCAGGAGGCAGGGTGACTCACCCGTGCACCAAAATGGACTGCATGGACTGCATCAACCCAAAAAAATAACGTTTGAACCTCCAGTTTTCGCGGCGGTTATTTTGGCGATTGATATGATCACTAGGTAACTGAAGATGACCCAGCAGCCAGCATGGCTTTTGACATATCATCGGCCGAGGTAGTACCTACTCATGTCGGAGCTCGAAAACGGGACACGTCGTTTCTCCGCATTACACCTGAGGTAAGGTGGTTAACTTCATAACTAAAAGGCGATCGGCATGGATTATTCGACATCAGGTTAGAAAAATATGTATCCCCCAAACTATTTAATGAATATATTTGTCATGATAGTAATAATAATAATGATATTGACACCTAAATGAAAAACGTACTAAAATCACCACGTTGCCATATTTGTTGTGTAGGCGGTTGGTATGATCACTCGATAACGGAAGGATGACCCGCCACCTCCAGGGCCCTCGATAATTCATCGGCCGAGGCATAAACTGCCAAGGTGGGAACTCAATCAGGTGTAGTTTTTCTTCTTTACACCCGCACTCATCGGAGCGCGCGCGGTTGGCTGTGACGACCGCGAATCATGATGCGATCGAAGCTCACCTGGGTTGCAGGCATATTCTCTGCGCATGTTGGGGGCATGGGACGGGCCCGCGTAAACGATAATGATTTACACAGGTTTAGAGGTGTCAGCTGCCGTATCTCGCAAGCGTCGGTAGGTGCCGCCGGATCTGAAGTTCGCCGTGGAGTGTGATCATTCGACAGTACTCGATCAGAGTTTGCGATGGGGTCGATAGGAAGCCGGGTGACTAACGAGCGACGAGCGGCTTTTCGATTGGCATTTCTTCTAGCGGGGACACTCTAGTTTATGATCAATCCATGAACCGATCTGCCATATGTGGACAATAATTTACACAAATATTGTCCAAATTTCTACAATATTTTACATTATGGAAACATTTCGAAGGTAAAAATTTTCGATACAGAAAACGCGGTTTCGGATTTGAAATATCCAATGCAGAAATTTTGGATGCACATATTTCCGATGCTTAAATTCCAGATACAGAAGTTTGTAAAGAAGATATTTTCGATGATGCAAAAATTCCGATCGAGAAGTAAGTAGTCCAACAAAGAGGATTCTGTATGTGCAGGGATATATTTATCATTAGATTGGGAAGAACTATCGTATGCACAAATTCCTCATGGAGAAATATACGATGCAAAATTTTCTAAAGATGCATGAATTTGGATGTAGAATTTCTTGATGCGAAAATTTCGGATGATGCAGAAATTTCGGACGACACAAATTTCGCACAACACAGAAATTGCTTTTGCATAAATACCGGATACGTCAACAATGCGAGTACTCCTGCCGATCCATCGTGGTGCGTCGGTCGCGCTTCATCGCCACCCCTTCGTCCATCGTGAGCAGAAAATGGTGAGAATCCATAATGAAACAAGGAAGTGTTTTGAGATCCACGCTGTTCATGTGATACAAGTTGTCGCAGTTCACACAATTTGGTGTGTCGATCAACCAGGGACGTGCGTGTTCAGCCAAAGCCTACACTTGTCGCACTCCATTCTGGTGACAACTTTTGAGTGGTCGAGTGCGCGTACTCTTTCCTGTGAAAATTGTTGTGATGCGAAGCGTCTTCCCTGGGATAACATGGGGGTCGGAATTTGTGTCAACCGACGCTGGTAGCGCTTATGTGCAGGACTTTCACAAACAGACTGAACACGTTCGTTTCACGGTGATCGTCGATCACCTAACAGATATACACCAAATTGTTCCGAGACAGGCATGGGGGCATGGGTGTGGTTCAATGGGGAGGCGCAATGTTTAGAATTGCCTCTATGACATGGTGGCACGATTTTGGTGCCACGGGGGCGCGTGATGTGTTGTGTTGCCTCTATTTTGCACAGCTTGTGCATTTGACCTCCTGGCCACAACTTCACTCAAATTATCAGGTTTTTGGTCTGCTGGCTTGCGATGAAGCTGTTAACCAAGGAAATCGTGCCATAGGTAGGAATAGATTGTGTATTGATCGTGCACAGTCCAGCCTATGTCGTGTAAACCGGTGGTGTGATTTGTGAGTTATCTTGAGGTTTTGTTCAACCCACTCACAATCTGTTACAGGGCAACAGCATGACTTTCGATGATTTTCCATGAAATGAAGCCTGGAAATGCTTTACATGGTATTGTGTCTATTGCACATCGTGTAGGTCATGAAATGGCGACTTTGAGAGCGGGGTCTCATATACTTTGGGGAAATGCATATCTTGGTTGATATTTGCAACCCTAGGTGTTTTTGGGCTTTCCCGTTGCTCACTTGCTGGACAAGGCAAACACTCGGTAACTTGTGAACAGTAAAGCCATGATTGTTTTTGGGTATCGTCCTGTCAACACAAGTGCAGATGTTTTCGCCTTTGACCTTGTTAATGCAGGACGACCCTGCATTGGAAGCGATCCGTCAAAAAAGAATCGCTGAACTTGGGGGCGCTAGTGGTATGGTACGTCACTTAACCATATTTTTTTGTCAGCATGAAGCAGTTTGTTTAATATATGCTGTTTGATATAGCAGCCTTGAATATTCACAGATAGAGAAGTTATAATTGTATTTGACGTAGAAATTGTGGGCTGATGTTTGAATTGTCTTCCCCAGAAAAGTCCTCAAGCTCCACATTCAATTATTTCCGCAAGTAACCCGCGTGCGAATATTTGAGATTGTCATGAGTGTATATTGTGCATGCGTTTATGGTGTATGGGGTCAACATCCGTCTAGCTTTTGCACCCGAAAACGCAAGCAAGAAAAACCCACCCTGTTGGTTGATGGCAATGAGTGTGTGCCGCGTGTGCATGGATTACAGCAGGGAGGGATGGACCCCAGCTCTCAAGCATCACAGGCGCAAGAACAGGAGGCCAAAAAAGCGTAAGCTACAACCCCGTCCATGATTCTAGCCAGAACTAGCACTTGGTGTCCTTCATGCATGAAGTCTCTCACGTCACCCAACGCACTGCCTCTTTTCATTTTGGGGGGATGTGGACCTGGTGCCCTAGCACTTCTTCCCTTGCATTTTGAATTTTTCCTCCTTGTATGTGAAATTTCATCATGACGAACAGCAGGATGGAAGACAGGAATGTCAACGGCAGTTCAATTGCCACAAGTTTGTGGTTCAGGATGCGATAGGTAGTGTGGATGTTTTGTGAGCAAAGTCTACGCAACACATGTTATCCATCTCACGGTTTATTTGCGATACTCGCACATTTGTGATAATCTGAAGAGGACGTGGTCAAAATCAGGGCTATGGAGGAGCAGCGCACTGCGATGCTTCAGCAAGTTCTGCAGCCTGCTGCGCGAGAGCGACGTTCGCACCCATGATGGTCTTGCATCCTATTTGTGTTGTTCTCGGGTGTCCTTGTATACGATTATTGCCATATGAATTCGCACAAGCAATTATTTTGAAACTTAACTTGAATTGTTCACATATAAGTTGATGTTATTACTTCACAATTGTAGACCTCTCTGACTTCCCGGGCTGCCCTACCTTCCCCAGCCACGGGCGCGATGCACATCATGATGCATCACTTCAAGATTGAAGTGCTGCACATGATAATGCGACACACCAACTGTGTGAATTAGTCGTGAAAACGCAACTGTAATTGGCGGACTGTAGGCAGGCATCAGCAATGATTGCACCAATGACCGTCATGATCATCTTACTTGGATCAACCCCTATAACATATGCGAACATGGATTCACAGCACAGATGCACTTGCGTACATCGCCGCGCATATGTCCACACACGTATGGCAGGCAGAAATCGCAGGACATTTTCGAAAGCTGACAGCTGCATTTGTTTCCACCTGCTGGGTGGCTACATGAATGTTCGTTTGTCGGAAATATTGTTCTGAGCTTCACCCTGGATGTTTGTGATCTAGGATTATTCACTAACTGTCCGTTTCTGCCTCGATACTTCTGCAAGTGATCACTAACGTGGCTTCCTCTTGTGAGCTTTTGAAGGTTAACCTGTGCTCGGATACGTTCTAGGACCGCTGCAAAGATGTTTTGCTAGATTTTATCGCGGAATGCTTGCCCCTTGGCACATGCTAGAACATTTGGGACAGTGCCCGATATGTTGTCCCTTGAACAAGTGGATCATGACAATTTTCTTCATTCGGAGTTGCGAACAGGAAACATGTTCAGTGCACTTTCCCACCAACAGGCACCAACCTGAAGTCATTTTGACCATATGACAGTGCACAGCGCGTCTTTGTCTACACAGACCATGTACCACAGGCGTTCGTGATACTGAGCTCTTTACAATGAGAATTTAAAATCGCAATCGAGATTGAGGCATGCAAGCGATTGGGTGTACGGCGGTCATGTGGAGCAGTTTCTCGAATCTCTCTGGTCAAGCCGGAAAAGGCCCGGAAGGTGGAGGACATGATTTTGTCCATGGCGTCGCGTGGTCAGATTGGCGAAAGAGTGCGTTGCAACCTGCCTTGGATTGCATCCAGACATTGTCGAGTGCTTGCTTCCCAGCAGTATGCATGGACATGCTTTCTGATGTGATTGCCAACAAATGATGACATCATGTGCCTGTTCACTGTTTAACGCTAGGATGGAGTACATCAAACACAAATACATACTTTTTGGACTAGCACTGCGCGTACTACCATGATTGACCACATGAGTAAAGACCCCTTATTGCAGGTATATGACTCCCAACTGTAGTTTGAACTAAGTGTAACATCTCAGTACTTTGAATGTTGTTGGCTCAGCGTATTTGTATTGCCGCCTTCTACTTTGCAGGTTAGTGAGAACCAACTCATCGGATGGCTGGAACAGATAAATGAAAAATCAGACACCAAGACAAAAGTTGTGGTATGCACAATAGCGCTTGTGCCACCTGTGTGATTTGTGTCAGCTGATAAGGTTTGTTTCGCACAATAGCTCAATCCACCAGTGGATTTAACAACACAATTGAGTATGCCTTGCGAGACCTAGGTTCGCTTATGCCATAAGTGTTGATTACATTTTTGGGGATACGTGCTCTCGCATTGTACGTTTGTTGTTTTATGCATGTACATGTTTGTGGATTTGGTGCATATTGACAAAAAAAATCATCCTGGACCAGGTTTCCCGGCGGCGCAACATAATGGACGACGATGACTGGTAAAAAATATGTCAAATTTTCTGTTCAATGTATGGGAACCTTTGAGAAAGCAAATAGTGGATAGATTTTATGGTCATATTTTGTGTGCAGGCAGATGAAGACCTTCTTTGACTACCATTGTTTGTTCTAAGGTATTCTTGAAGGGGAATCATAGTTTGTTTTGTCCATATAGCAATCTACTGGGAAAGCATGTTTGAGAGCACACATATGGGCCTAGCCTGTTCCTAGTTGGATGTCCCATGAATGGGCGCATTGGTGTGTGCGTGTGTGTTCAGTTGTATCAGTTAGGTATCATGATGACCGCAAGGGTGTGAGCATATACTCAAGTGGTTGAATTTTCTGGCTCTACGCAACATTTGTGTTGATGTTTGTATAGGATGTAATCGATCGATTGACTCATGGGATCGATTGCTTTTCTATTCCCGTTTTATCTGTCAACTTATATCTGATGCTGTGTAACAAATCGTTATTACTTTCTAGTACTATCACACACCCCTGATTAGCGAAGTCACTTTCATTATAATGATATGTAGAAATAGTGAACCCTCCGCACATAGAGGGTTGATTCGAGGACAGGGGGCGGGGGGTCTGGTTGGCTAGCCCGCCTTTCCTCAGCCACGGGCTCTGCCTCTGCCTGTTGCCAGGCGAGGCGTATCCACACATGGTGGAGCACCGAGGCAGTGGCTACTCTATACCCTGTCCTAACCCTACGTGCTCTACCTAGTCTATCCTTAACCATCGTGCCCCTGATTACTACACTAGATCTTTGCGGTCGGCCCCTTATCCGCTCGTCCCACCTACATTTGGCAGGCGTCCCGTCCTCCTGCATTACGTAAGGCCCCTTGACCTACGAATTTTGTATCGCGTATGTATCATGATGCACATGTACCTGATGGTGAGGTATGCAGTTCTCGGTTGAACAATTTGTGCTCAAATGATGGAATCCCAGGCTCCGTAAATGCATCTACGCTGCTTTTGCGAATACATCCGCGTATGCACACAGATGTTTTCGCCAGTATTCCTTCAACCATCCATCCGGCTCGCGTGAGCCGGCACTCTGCCGTCCCTCTTGTCCGAGGGTCTTGCTTCCTGTAGTTCGCTATGTCTTGGTCGTGTTGTTGTTGGGCCGTTACGTTGTCGAAGTTGTTTGGGTACGGTATATGTTCGTCCAATTTTCCCGAAGGGCAATGGATGTGTCTAGTCTTTCTCGAGTATTTGGCTGTGTTACGGATTACCGTCGCTTCAAGTCTCAGGTCGCTGTCGAATGTGAGATCGATAATCTTGACTTTGATTCGGGGACCACCTGCGAAATATCTTCGTCTCCCTCGTCCTGCCGATCGAGGGGCGTCAACAGGCCAGTTATTGACGAGTGCAGCACCCGGTCGGCGGCACAAGTTTTCCTCTTTCGGTCTCTCAAGGTCAGTCTTCCATGGTGGTACCAGGTCCGTGTATAGCGTGTGTTGGGTATCTGAAGTCTGGCGCCCCCCCCCTCCTCCCAAACAGGGGGGCAGGTGGGCTACAATGGATTGTAACAA
>NHOP01000889.1:0-12502 GCA_018697155.1 Pyramimonas parkeae | reverse complement strand
AGGGTAGGGAGGCCAAATTATCTTCACGATTTTGGGACGTGCTGTGTTCTTTATTGGTCGCAAATCTTGCCATGTCATATTCACCCCATAATGATGGCTAGACTGAACACTTGTGTCGAGCGTTGGAGCTAATACATTGGAATGTACATTGCTACAGATGATGATCGTTGCCCACAACTTTTTGCACCAGCAGAGTTTGCATGCATAAGGATCCATGAAAGTACGAATTTTAGTACATAGGAGTCGGGTTGCGGAAGCATGCCCAACGATCCCATGATTATGTTCAGATAAGCTGCTGGACAGCATTCGAAAAAGAACTTTTTATCCACCAAATATCATGACGATTGTTTAGGCGATTGGTGTGATCACTCGCTAAGCACTCAAGCTCGCATCACAGAATCATCAATTCAGTAAACGATTTTTTTGAATTAAATGCAGCAAATATGGACAACAGCAAGAGTAGCCTAGCAAATCGCGAAGCATACCCAAAAGAAGTATTTTATTCGGTTTAGAACCCGGCAAAAGTTGAGTTGGTATTATGGTTTTTCTATCAACCAAATGAGAACACGAGTTCAAGTTGATTGCTTTTCCTTCAGACGGCGAACCATCAAAAGTCGTACCATAGTATTTGGGACCATTTCAAGTGATAAGCAAAGTTAGTTCTCATGCTTTTGAATGCGATTTGCCAGCTGCTATGCGAATCCATCCTGTCATCCAAATTCGATACTTGAAAGAACCCATAAATGTCAAATGATATCCCGATCGTGTCATCGGGTACAAAAAGCTCCTAGTTGAAGTCGATGGATTTCGAAAGCCATACTGAAATCTCGATTGCACAAATATGGACGCGATGTGAGAATGGAATGTCTAATGCATCGTTAAGTTCATGCTTCCGAGGACGATTCTTGGGTACCAGGAACGTACTTAACACATTTCAAAGATCTACTTGGAGAATTTCTAAACTCATAACGAGATATTTAAAGAGATTTAGTTGTTCTTGTTTTGCATTTGGTGTACCCACTCATCCCCAGAGGTCGTACCTAAAATTACCGAGTAAACTCAATTGATGAATTGAGGGAGAAAGGTAGTCCGAGGCTAGAACCCAAAGAGATTGGAGGTAATCTTGGTTTGGAGAGGAGATACTCGACTGAGCGCGCGAGCGACTATAGTCAAGTCAAGCTACCGGGTGACAAGTTGAGCATTTCAGGATATGCATTTGACTTTCTTGAGTATTGGTCGTGTTACTCAAGTGCAATGACAAGATTGTTTGAGCGCAATTATGAGAGCATCAAATTGAGACCTTATGAAACGATTGTAATTCAATATTAGAGATTCCTTAAAACATGCGCTAGATAAACGGTTTAGAGCCAGATCTTCAATGTCAAGTATGTTCGATTGAACTCAGTTCTGATATTGTGGTCATCAAACTCTTTTGAGAGGATTGAAACAAAGATTATGCAATATCATGTCATAATAACTCATTTGACAAGAGTAAGATGAGCGGCCTAACACCCATTATTGGTGAAACTTGGATCGATTTACATATCAGAAATGAAATCGTAGAGACTTGCTTCGTTTAGGAGTGAAGGATTATAAGGAAAGTCACCCTTTTGGCTTTCATTACATTAATTGGTTGGGGCATCTAGCTGTCGCATCAATTATCCTTCGATTGTTACATTGCAAGTACATCTGTTGAGCTACGTTGTGTTCGAAACATCCTCGAATGGATGATTGATGGTGACATATTGTCAAACGTTGGATGTCGTATCTATTCCGATAGCTTAGAGGCTGAGCCGCATATCAAGTTTGATGATCAGCAGTCACAAGATTTGGCGTGCACAAGCGACTTTGGAATATTTGTAAGTATTCATGATTATGAGTAGTATATTCTTGAATACTTACATACACATCAGCAGATAACTGACATGGTTTGATCATCCCATGCATGGATAGAATCTGAAAACAGCTGCGACAATGAGTGGATACCTGACAATATCGAACCCATCAGACTTTGTGGAGAGAGCAGAAGCTACCAGCGTTCACAGTGAGCTGCGACCATCATGCGAACACCATCCTTGTGCTTTATCAACATTAAGCACTTGCTTGACATCTTGTTTTGGCGTGGTTCATTGCGTCAACACAAGCAGTGGAAGGTGCTCTTCACCCAATACTTGGAGTGTTAGTTCCAAATAGAGCGCGGTGTACGAAATTGACATTCCCAAGCGATCAATATAAGCATCGTTCAAGAAGATACACCTTCTTATCAAATATCATCTACACCGATTCACTTTCACGATCACAATACTCAACGATCGCAATTGCGATCACAACTTCACGCGTAGTAGTGTTGGCGGCATATTGAATCCAATACAATATTGTGTCCACATAGCGGGTATCCCAGTTGCAAATAGGCGTTTGCAGGCACTGAATGACGAGGTGATGATAGATGAAGCGAACACATACAGTTTGGGCAATGAAATCGATCATAGGGATCATCATAATAGTGAGCCCCCCCACCGCATGGCGCAGGGTTGGTTCGCGAGTCATGCGCTGCCCTCTCCAAGCCACATGCGCTGCCCTCAACCTGTTTGCCAAGCGGGTTTAGGCAAAGATGCAGAAACCGAGGCAGTACCAAGTTTAGCCTACCTCATTTCTACCCTTAACCTAAAACGAAGGTTTGTTGATATGTCTCCGTCATTCTATTGTTGATCCACGTTTCTGATGGTGCTTTATTATTGCTTGTGCAGTGGTCTTCATGAGGTCGCAAAGATCATGTTTAGTTTGCATCCAGCCGTCAAGATGAAATACAAAGGCTGGAATATCGTCGTGGCCCACAAAGTAGTCACAGTCCAGCAGGAGGACGTGAAAAGGAAGCACTGAGTGGCCTTCAGATGAAGTTGAGTTGTCATCGATCTTGATTTTGTAGGCACTCGGCGAAGGCAGCAAGTTTTCTTGAATTCCTTTACAGTTGGTGTACAGCATTGCAGAAGTCGTTGGAGAGCTCACTGCAAGAGACTGAGCTGTTGACGGATCTCGTAGTCGTTAAAGTGCCGCAAGTGGGCTTGGTTGAGTTGTTGAAGTCGATGAGAACATTTGGGCTATTTTGTTGAGTTTGTACCAATGGATGAGTCACTGCAGGCAGTCTAGAAGCTCTTCGTCATCAGGTAATTACAACCAAATATCTGAAGACTTTATGCTTGATTCATTTTTACGTCGTGGTCTCACGTGCATAAGGGAGGAGCCTAAGCGTGCAGCCGTTGAGAATTGGAGCGAAAATGTAATCATAGGCTAACTAGTCTCTGTCTGCCATGTGTTGCTTGCTAAAGGAACTACTTGGTATGTTTGGTCTACACTATGTTTGATCTCATGCTCGTCAAAGTCCCTCAAGTTGGCATGGGTGGGTCATCGAAGCCGATGAGAACGCGTTGGTAGATTGTTTATTGTGTATTACTTGGTCAGCAAAATGGAAGATCTACCTCACGTAAACAAAAACAGACTATCCGAAGAACTGCATGGATAATATGTTATACAGTTGTGGACTCACATGCGAAAAAGAGGAGCCTAAGCATGCAGCCGTTAAGGATTGGAGGTAGAAAGTTGTCGCAGGCCGGATAGTCTCAGACTACCACATGAACGATTCGTCGCTTCCTTCAGGAACGAGTTGGTATGTTTGGTCTATGTCTGGAACATTCGGTAAAACTTTGGTAACGTTTGGTAATCGCGTTGCAAGTCGCCCTCAAGATGATTGCCTCCGGAGCTGGTCAGATTGGGTTGGTAGGCACCGCAGGCGGCCTGCAACGGCGTCGGCAATACTTCAATATTATCATGTTATGGCATGTGTTGGTTGTCGATAGGTGCTGTAGAGGCAAGAGTGTGTGCAGCGGGAATGCTGACCCTAGGCCGGTACTGCACCGCCAGGTGGCGGCGGCTTTTCAAGGTCAAGGAGTCAAAGAGGGGGATAGGGAAGGGACTATCGGTCGGGAATGTGGGCGTGATCGACATCCTGAAGTGTCACGTAAAAGAAACATGAGGACATCGTTGCTTAGGGTCAGTTCAACGACGAGAGCGAGGGTCTGCATATCACATCAATTGCGATGTTGAAGAAAGGCCCACTTGGCTATAGAACTATGGGGCTTGTTTTCACAACTCCATTTTCTGCGGAACGTACGTTATCTTTCAATGCATGTACTGCTCCGGGTCCACATGTAGTTCTAATAATGAACGACGCAAAGATATTCTCTTCTGCCATGTATAGTGGGTATAGTTCAAAATGTCAATGGTACAGTTGATCTACCCTGCCTGTTCAAAATAGTTAGCCTTCGCACACTTCTGTAGTGCTCACAGGCGCATTCATGTTCAGCTCCGATCTTATTGTCCATAACAGAGCCTTTTGCGGATGCTAGCTGCTACTGCGACAAGTCATTGTTTTCGCCGAATGATATGGATAGGTTCATTATCGCCGGATGGAATGACATAACCTTATTGCCGCTAAGTGATATCCTCCTTGTTATCGCGCATGAACTAAGTGAGATGAGAGATCCCTTGCGACTGATGGGGGAATGGTATACTTGGGTATCCCGGTGCTAGCCCTGGTTACGTCCACAGCTGTTTTGGTGAAAAGCGTTATGCAAGTTGTATAAATGCCTGCTTGGTATATACTTGTGAACAGCCCCACCTGGCAGCAGGTAGGGGCAACGATGGTGCTAGGGCCGAGAAACCCCGAACCAACCCCCTTACAGTGCGGGGACACACTGTTACCATTTTCATTGTTATTGCTATCATTGTTGTCATTATCATTTTCACTATCAATAGCAATGTCATTACTAACATATGCAAGAAATCATGCGCCTCTGATGGGGCAAAAATCATAGGATTGCCCGGAGCTGTCAATTGACAGTCATATCAGGAATCAATCGGCATTTGTGAGTGCTATATGTAGCAGTTTGCAATAAAGGAAACGATGAAGCATGATCATCGACCAAGTATTGAAATATGCGACATGATCTGGTTTCCGAGCTCCTGTCTATGATGAAAAAATTATTTCTATCACAATCTGGTATAAACTGAGGCCGCCAATGATTGTGCTCAATCCGGCCACACCTCCGAGCAGCCATGTCCAGCCTGATGGTTGAAGTTTTGAAGAGAAAGCACACGGAAGAACGTATGCCACAGCTGTACATGCGGTAGCGCCAGTGATGCCAAAAACCACGCCAATGTCATCCACAGCCACACTGACTGTGAGGGCCGCCAAAATGATGGCAACTGTTTCAGCAACGTGTCGATTCCATGAGAAGTCACTTTCTGTGGACTGGTTGGTGTGCGACACGAAGTAGGGCTTTATCATGTCGTCAATCATCTCGCGCAGAGGAAAGACATTGAGAGGGAAGCACACAAGAATTGTGGATATCATAACAACGTACACCACCCAGGTCGTTGAGTTCAGTTCATAGTTCAAAAGGATGTTGGACTCAGTATTCTCGCCAAAGTGCAGGTAGCCAAATATGCCAGCAGTCATATAGATCAGAAAGGATATACCCATGGCAACGTACACAACGTGCTTGTTGCGGGTCTCCTTGTCCTCGCCCTTGTCCTTGAAAACATCCTCAACCTGGGTCAAGAAAATGGAGGAATGCTTGCGATTGCAACGATATGATTGGGCTACCATGTTTTCGTCCTCGTAAAATACCGAAAATATGTATGGCTGCAGGTTGAAGGCGAAGGAGGCAATAGGGAAAGTGAGCAAGAGAGAGCTGTCAAAGTTCACCCACTTGATGGCATGACTGCCGCTGAGCTGTAGCATAGCGTCCCAAATAACTCACTTTTCCACTCAACATTGCAATGCAGAGTAAAGGTTTTGAATTTCGGTTGCCAGGCATCAAATGCGTGTCACAATGTAATCAGAATACATGTGCTGTTGGCACATGTGCTGCTGGCAGGTTGGTTCCAGTTTCACAAGTGAAGGATGTCATATACTTTTGCAATTGTTTCTCAAATTCATTGACAAAGACATATGTCTGATTAACAGGCTTGGATCACATTTTACTACACAATTCAGCCGGTGATAAGGTTGTTCAGAAAGTTCGAGAACGCTACGCACTTGCGGCGTCACGCCGCTTGCGATGAACTTCAGAATGATGATGATGATCAAGGTGATAAGAGAGACCACGCCAATTGGAGATGAATACTTTCCCAAGGCTGATATGTCGGGAATAAGAGAAAGAGGAAGCAGAACACACAAACACAACACCGCGAGCAATGCTGTTGGCGAAAGATGCACGTTGAGTGCTGTCGCAAGGTCGTGAGCAAGCTGAATACAACACCACACAAACAGTCATAACCTGAGAAAGACAGAAACATGCTTGCACAATCTAAGGAAGTTGTAAAGCTAATGTTGCAGTTGTAGTAAACAGAATCAGGCTGAACACAACAATGTGCAATGATGCTTGATTCCCCGATGTGTGCATAACATGAAACCCAATACTTCGGAGTGACATTTTGTGCACATACAAGCAAATATGAATGTTGGTTGTTCTTTCCTTAAAGCGCAAGGAATCCTGCCACAGGACAGATACCTAGTCCGTATGGACCTTCACTTTGATTCATTTCAGTAACTCATCAAGAATCTCCGTTTTCGATGCACTCAAATCAGTTGCACCTCACAGCTCAGTTAAACATTCGTGACAGTAGACCGCTGTCTAGTACCAATTAAAATAGAATAAAAATGCACAACGTTGAGCACCACATCGCAGCTGCTGCACGCGCATAGATTTGTATATGATCAGAGATGCTTGGGTTGCATGCTATGTCTCCTGGGCATACCGGGGCAACTGCCACCAGATTGCCGCATACAAAGCCAAAGAGGAGGGTAAGGAGACTGATCCTGAGTAAAGTCTTGGATCTGGTTCCGTATGTATCGTATGCCATGTTCTCAAACGTCAGGGATAGTCCTTTTGTAAGTAGTTTCACATCCACAAGGAGTAGATTGGCGGTATAGATGTTGAGGAGCGCTCCCACTATCATTATCAAAAACCCCAAGGCAAGACCTGAATGCTGTGTGCAACAGCCCAACAAAAGCGATCAGTGACAGTATCGTCTTACAGCATCCGTATTTTGTCTTTTGCATATCATGGACCATTGAATGTACAGCAAGTCCAAACATTCACACTCATATTATAAGTAAATGTCCAGCACAAGCCAGCGGTTTGAGGGGTGCGAGGTATGTGAAATGATAAAAACCGATACGCCCATCGTCAACATCTGTACAAGTTGTGTTAGTTCAAATCAGAGCAAGCTGAATCAGGGATTCTACATCACCCTTTACAGATCAAGAATCTTATGTGCGCTCAACGAAAATGCATTAGATCTTTGGCACAATATCTCAACAGACGAAGACAATCTATATCCGTTTCCTACCTTCAACGCATAGGGGATTGTCAGCACGCCAGGCCCAAGGATAGACAGGGACATATTACATATTTTGTCAACTTCTTCCTTTAGTCCTGGGCGGATATTCTCCAGAAAATTGAAATACGCCTTATACAGATGTAGCTCGTCCATGATGCTGGGTGCCCCGTTGTCCAACCGTGATCGCTTTATATTGAATGAAAGTTGATGTTTGATCTCTGGTTCAGGGAAGCTTCCAGGCTCTGTTAAGCATCACAACTCCCCAACAATGCAAGTCATCACTTACTTCCGGAAATTGAGGAGGCAGGCAAATCACCCCACCTGAATGCTTGCCATATGAGCTGATCTAATCTCATGTAATACCACGAAGCCATGCAGGCTGTGCGATAGATACTGAAGAAGAATCATATGCAAATACACTCGCAGTAGAACAATTGTCTGTCAGTGTCTTCCTTGCTGAATGCGCAAGTGAATTTTTTGAACACAGTCATCATGCATCAGGGCTCAAAAAGCAACACATTATTCGTCACGTTGAAAAAATTGGTTTCATCCGTGGCATTGCGTTGTTTTCATTGCAATAATCGCTATGAATGTAAGGAACACATAAATTCAATTGTGCATTGCAACTACGCCATCACTCTTGTATAGTATGGTCATTTTAGCCCATTGCAACATCAATGGCTTGTAGAGAAGTAGTTAAAAAATTGCTGCATGTCATACCTTCAAGCATCCATGCTGGCGTCTCCACCTCAATAGAGTCAATCTTAACGCTGCTAGCAGGGCTTTGAAGGGTAAGGTTGCTGGCTGATAGCACGCTACGCAAAAGAACATCTGACGTGTTGCTCCTCCTGCTATTGCGGCGATTGGGGGATTCAAAAAACTGCTGCTGCATGTCCTCTCTGGTGTTGGATATGGCAGGTGATGATATTGCCTCCGATCCCATCACTAGCATTACACCCCTGAAAGCCAACATCACAAGTGAAAAGCAAACCATGTTTGTTGAGGTCTTACATGATGCACATTTGTCGCAAGCAAGCTCTCATTATATTTGATCACCTGGTATGCTGTTCATGACGAGTCCCCAATATCAAGCTGGCAACTGTTCAAAGAGATGCAGGGATATATAAATATGCCATACATACGTGCTTGTGCGCATTATTTATACCTTAGAGTATTTGTTTCTGTTTGCCATGCAGTGTGCAGTCATTCATGGTAACCCAATTTAGTTTCCTCTCCCCGTCACGCGAATCTTTACAAAATCAACGGATGAGCTCGCGCATTTGCCCTCACGGAGTCCACTTGTGATGACAGCAAAGTGCATGTGATTTGTTTGCGATAATGCTAAGCGGGAATGTCAGTGTTCAATCGTTGCCAAGAAACTGGATTTTGGATATCTCAAAACATCGCCTCAATATCAAACACTTGTGTTGTGATAACACGAGGTGCTCCGAACAGGGCCATCAAAAATACACATACACATGCTCATTTTCATGGAAAATAGTAGCGTATGTTAGATACGTGTGCTGTGCATCGGGTACGCACGCTCTGTGCATGCTCTGTGCATGTCTGCCATTTGCAGGTTGACTTGCCACAGACATTCAGATGTGTCTGCTCTCACACTCTGTTTGGTATCCCTACTGTTCTACAAAATCCCCAAAACCTATCACGTGGAAATTGTCATTGATACACGTACAAGGAAATCTGTCATAACGTAGTACATCAGTCAATCATAGCTCGTTTTCATACACAATCAAAGTTGATTGTTTCATTTGATGTATCATACCTTACAAGTTAACGATCAACATGCAAACGCTTAAGGATACCCGTTCCTGAATTGCGTCTTCTTCATATCAACAGTAATTTTCAAACGCAAATTGGTGATTGTACGGGGCGGAATGTTTTTCATAGGCCATGGTGGATTCCACCATACCGACTATCACAACAGCCCTATGCGAACCGTCGCAAGAAGTCTGCGGTTGGGTCCAGAAGACGGTGCACCTAAACGGCTGCCCATCCACAAACCTCAGCGTACCTGAACTTTTCGACGAATGTCTGATTTTCTTTACGCCGTGCTCGGGATGCTTATTCGCACGCGGTCACTCACCGTGGTTCTGAGTTGTGTTTGTTCGACGCGCACGTTCAATGGTCGTTACAGGTGCCGGGTATGCCAAAGGGCGCATCCAAAAAGATTGCGGCTAGGACGTGTCCAGCTGCATCTGACGTGGTCATGATGCTATTGCACGATTCTACCCCTCATTATTACACGTTTTGGCGCACAGTGTTCAACCGGTCGAATATTTGGATATGCTTCTGACGACAATTTATGAAGTATCATTTCTACTAACAGAACTCTCGGAGGTCCCGAGTTCTTGCCCCGAGGTGGTACTGCCTTGGCTGATTATATCGCAATCTAAAAGCCATGCTGGCTGGCGGGTCATCTTCGATTAGCGAGTGATTATACCAACCCCACAAAGAACCATGATATCTGGTGGTTCCAAAGTTTAAATCTCAGGGACACCACCTATACTTGATCGTGTCTCGTGTCGGCCGGTTGCTTTTGGTGCAGTGTTTCGTCCACGGCTCCTTAAGATACAGGTCGTGGGCTCCAGGAAGCAGAGTTGCGGACCCGGCCAACCTGATGGCTTTCCATCGATTTACTGCAATGGTGCACTCCAAGCGCGCACTCTACTCTATTGACAGAACGCAACCTCAAGCACAAGATGCCACGCACAAGAGGACCTCCACCCGGCAAAAATTATGACTGCGTTCACATAGTTTGTGTGTGGATGAATGCACATTACGCTCTACCCTCTCTTTACCGATCGCAGTCCCAGTCAAAAGAGTTGTTGAAATGATGTCGCAACAAGTTCTTGCTGGGTCATTTCGCGAAGTTGCTGCGAGCAGGCAGCGACCTCAAGGACCATCCACTATATTCGAAATATGTATCCAAAGGTGCACAACGCGACAACTAGGAGTGATCACGTAGACATGTGGCTGCACGTGCTAGAGGACGCATATTCAATTATTCGGCTGGACCAGAGCTTTTTTTAGCGATTTCACCCGTAGAAGTGTTTTATGCAAGAACAGGTAACCTTGGAAGGAAACATTTGATGGTTATTGCGGTTTTGACATCGACGAGCATCACTTGGAAATAGCAACCTTTGCCGGAGAACTTGACACCATGTCGGTTTGTTCCACCAGTTCATCGGACCAAGATTTTCTCGAAACGGTGTGTGTATGTTTTATACAGCAACCGTGCGACCTTGGGATCGGCACACCCCTTCGTCACATTTATTTCGATCTTACAACTCAAGCCGTCTTTGGCTGTGAACGAGTGTTTGCCCAGACCACCCTGCAATCGCGAAGAGAATCCTAATTTCGATTATTGAATCACGGTACTGTTGACTAAGAATGAGTTCATCCCGAATTCCAGTGATCCATCCCATTGAATGGTGCACGTCACGCCTGGATCAAAGTTCAATGAGCGCTTGTGCCTCTTCTAGTCGACCCTGCACAGGTTCTTGGCATCCCGCTGTACACTAGTAATTTGCTCGAAGATATGGACAAATTGTCAACAACATGTTAGCGGCCATACATGATTCAGAAGCAGTTGAATACGAGCTTCAGTAACAATTGCAAAATGATCAGTCGAGGTAGAGTTGTGTACCCGTATCATACATTAATACACATAGTTTATTTTGTGTATTTAAAACGAACTATGTGCATGGATATTTCTATGGATGGAGTGGCGTGATGCATGTACCATGATACTGTGTACCGTGATCTAGGCGCTACACACTAGGCACTACTCACTAGGCGCTAAGCACTGTGCGCGACGCATTATGCGCCATGCACTATGTGTTACGCACTGCGCACCTAGGTCCCTGTGCATCGATCTAGTACATTGTTCTGAGCACGCACTACGCGATGAGTACATCCACTTATCTACTCATCTGCTTATCTAATTATTGCGCAGTGATTTGAAGATGATTGTCAAGAAATCTACCGGGAGCCATGTTGTTGAACACAAAGCCATTAGCCAAGTATGACCATGAAATCAAAATGAAAATTTTGTTTGAGCACGTGAGCATGAAATTCATGCGCGGACATCGTACCACAGCTCAAGGACTGTTGCAGAATTGTGTCATCCAACGCTGAAAATAAGTCGGTAGCAGCTTCTTCCTGTCTTCAAACCTACCCCAGGTTGGGTTATTCCAGACTCTGTCATAGCAAAAGTACGTAACTATAGGAGCCTCTGACCCATGAATTCCTGCTTGCAGCAGATTGTCCACTGTAGGAAGCTTGCTTTCTATTGAGGCGACGCGCTTTCACTCCTAGGCTCTACTTCTGTCCTCATGTTCCTTGGTTGGATGTAAACCTCTTACACACACAATACCTTGCTGCCCTTGAGAGGTGGCGCACTCCTGCAAAGCAGGCAAAAGAAACGTGCTCGTTGCTTGTTGGGGTCTACAAATGTGATCGTTGTGCGCCTTGGGATTGATGGGATGCCTGGGTTGATTGGAATGTTTTTGCATGCCCTGTTCAACTACTTATTGCACGTACTAGTCGGCCTCGACGCTGTTTACAGTGGCGGCTATTTAGATAGTCATCGGTTACCTTATCCTATCAAATCCTACACTATTCTTTCTGGTGTGTGATTCGATCCTACAATAGAAGGAATAGCCGTCTTCCTTCTAGTGTAGGATCGATGCATGTACATTCATGTACAAAGATGTACGCACAATATACGATGAATGTACATGCATAGATCCTACACTAGAATTGTAGGATCGATGCATCCTACAAAATGTTGATGGAGGCCTTGTGCATGATTGACATGATGAACAATGCCATGATTCCTTCAGTGAAGAGCGGGAGTGCATGCGTGCATGTGAGGCAAGCATGCACTCCCGTTGAGTACGTGCCGCACGTGCTGTACAGCTCCCCGCTGTTTGGGTACAACTACTCCCAAAAGTGGGGAGTTGTACCAATCAAGTGCGCTACATGCTCATCGAAGCACAGCAGATGTACATGCTACATGGTAACGGTAGCTCGTCAAACCTCGTTGGTACTGTCGTGGAACATCTGCCTCGGTGCA
>NHOP01000888.1:0-12504 GCA_018697155.1 Pyramimonas parkeae | reverse complement strand
CTACACAAATCCGCGTCACGGAGCATGGCATCCTAGATGGTTTTAGGCCTTTTCTTCTCTGTTCAATGGACATCGCCACATGCAACATGCGCCAGGGACTCATAGGCTCCGTGCCCCACCCTTCTCCTCAGCATATTCCCCGGTACCAATCGCCTCGCGTCAGAAACCGCCCCCGCCCCTTCCCTGAGACGCACTGCCAGCTCCGCCGTCTCCCGCACTATGCGCTCCTTCTCTGCAATAGCCCACTCGTGAGCCGCCAGCTGGCGTTGCTTCGCCTCCTCCTCGATCCTGGCCAAGGCCGCCTCCCTGGACCTCGCCCGCGCCTCTTGTCGCTCCTGCATCTTGGCGCGGTGGGCTTCTGCAACCAGCTCCAACCTCTGCCCCTCCAGCTCATGCTGCTCCTTAGCCCGCGCCAGCTCCATGGTCGCCTCGTCCACGCGGCTCTTGGCCGCATGGAACTTCTCCATGCCCTCGCGTCGCGCGGCCTCCTGCGCCTCCTTGCCGCCCTGGAGAAAATGTGCAGGGACACGCAGTTAATCTCTTTGGGGAGGTGCTGGGTGGAAGAGGATTTGCATGTACGCGCATGGGGATTGCCGCCTCCTTCGATTGGAGTGCTGGAAGTGCATGCAGACGAACAACACAAAACATTTGATTTGCACACCCTAAACCAAGTGGGACAAGGGCCTGCCCTGCTTTATCATTAGGAAGGCACTTGGATACAATACACCCAACGAAATTGTATTAATTACATCTCAAAGCCAGAAATACTAATGCAGTGGTGGTCGCGCACACATGAACATTTAGCGGAGGTCCCAAAGCATTCCCTAGATGTTCTGCAGCATCAATGATCATAATGGTTCGTTTCCGATACAATTAAAAGGTTCCAAATTCGCAGCACGCACAAGCGCTCTGCTCAAGGCATTTCAGCATTCAGCTGCCAATAGCAATGCCGAGCTTAAAGAGGGAAACTTTTTTTGCTCAATCAAATCTCCTGTTTCTCTGCATATGACAGTTGATAGAGATGGCCACCAAAATCCAGTGCTCAAATTCAAAGTTCTGACGCCTATGTAGCATCCAGAGCCGGCATCCGAGTGCATATAAGACTCACGAGATCTGCATGTTTGTTTGATACATGGTTCTTGTTGGATACAGAAGTACGTTTGATATTGATTTACAAGTGTCCGCAGACTTTTCTGTTGCGATGACTCTCCTCGTATCAAACATGTGTTTGAACCGAATTCATGGACTTTGAAGGCGGCCCTGCGCACCAATGGATGTAAGAGCACAATTCATGGTTTCCGGCCTTTGCGTAAGGGGCATGTTCCTGTATGCATGTCTATATGCATATATAGGGACTGATATTGTACTTCGGGACATGTTAGCATATCTTGTGAATTCCGTGGTTTAAGCGATCGAGTTGCGAGGTACAGAAGAAATGCGACTCAGCACATTTGCTGATAGATGATGGGTAATTTTACGTAACTTTCTCGATTTTGTTTTCACGGTGTGTTGTACACGGTATTTTTGTACTGTGTCTCGGATACACACCGCTACACATCGGGTATACCAACAGCAGGAGCTTCTATTCGAGCCCGGTCTTGGAGTGATCGCTTTGCCACAGAAGAATGTGATCAAGGTGGTTGCTGGAGTGTGCATGACGCCGTCCCTAGGAGGACTTTAGTTTTGATCTTTCAGGGCACGTCTTACAGATTCTATAGTTTACATCTGGAAATATATGATCGGCTTGGTGCGCTGTTCCTTGGGGTGATAATGAGAGTTCATGGAATTCTACTGTGTGATTAATTGATGTGGCTTCCCACCCAGCCGATAGAGGTCATATCCCCTAATGTATACACAAGAGTTTGCATCATGTGGACACAGATCAACGACTGTCCAGATGGAGATGGCGAGATACATTTTTCATGGATCCCGCGACACGTGTTGGGACATGAGTTTTGATGGCAACCGTTTGCACCGATGGAACTCAGCGCACGATATAGTTGACATGGCTCCCCACCGGCGGGTATGAGGATTTATATATGTGCGTATACATATGTTGGGACATGACCCTCACCACAAGGGCGGGGAGCCATGTCAACTAAATCGTCCGCTAAGTTCCATCGTTGCACATGGCAACCTTGAAAACCAGTGTATCGTGCCAACACACAGATTGCGTGGTCCAAGGAAAACGTATCTGACCACCTGCATCGACAGACGATGCTGACCTGTGAAAATCCATATGAAACAAACTCCTTGTCTGTATCACACGCAGTCGGTTGCCGATACATGTACACCAGGGATGGTATATGCGGAGACATACGAATGAGGATGGATCACTCCGTCCCGCATGCATTGAAATTTACGTTGAGCAGAAGCCCAAATATAAACTAGGCCTGATATTTGTGTTTGGCGCATTTTGGCACATCTTGTGAATTTCATGATTGAATTGATAGACCATTAAAGTACAGTAGAACTAGATTCAGGCACACTTACCCGCAGATGATGGGATAGGTCAGGTTTTTGGGGAGATTCTTTCTGTCCTTTGCTGTCACTATTTTTTTGCACACAGCAGACATACATGCGCGAGTTGCACCAGCGGCAGGAGCGCACGATTTAACCCGGGCCGGGAGGTATCAATATGCCACATAAGACTGTGAGCAAGAAAGTCGCACGGGTGTACTTGACAGTATCCCTCGGGGACCTTTGTTTTGATCCTGTAGGGCGCATTACAGGATCTATATTTTGCATTTGCAGATATGTATGAGGCTTGGTGCACTGTAGCTTCGAGTGATATTGCCAGGATATGGAATTCCACTGTGTGGGTCGTTGATATGACGCCGCCCAGCCGGAAGAGGTCATATCCCAATACATGGATTTACCCCAGATATAAGGGGCCATATCCCTATACATGCACATACCCCGGCTGGTAGGGGCAATATCACAATATGAATGTAATATGTGCTGCACAAAAGAAACAGAAACAGAAAGCCCACAGGAGAGCCCCCAACCTCAAGCTCCTGCTGAGCGTCGTCGATGGCTTGGGCCATCTCCTGCATCTGCAGGTCCGAGGCTATTTGAATCTCCCGCAGACGCTCCTCCGCCTCCTTGGCTGCTTGCCGCTCGTCCTCCACCGCCGTCTCCTGCGCGACGATCAGCTCCGCGCGCGACGCCATGCGCGCCTGCCCTCCCGCACCGTCCCACACGCAGCCCCAAATCAATCCCATCAGATTCGTAAACGATAAGACAGCGTGTTCCACTCAGAAGTAGGTCTATGGTTTGATCAGTGGCGGTGTAATGATGATGTTTTCCTGTTCACAGGGTAGAAGGGACAGAGGAGCGTGCACTTTCAGTCTGGGCATAGTTCATGTAAATCCAAAAACATTGTTCCCTGCATAGAGGTCTGGGCGTCAACAGCCTCACTTCTGCAACAAAAATCACCTACCATCCAAGCATTACCAGGATCTCGCTATGCTTCTCTCCTTTACCACATATACTGCATTTCCATATCTCCAACAATGGCGAATGGACACTCTTGTGTCTCCAAATTCATATACCGTTCCACCTGATTTGTATGTCCGAGATGTTTCAATGGATTGGGATATTGTACAGAACTACCCGCCACTACCTAAAAGAAGTCTCTACGTGCAAAAACCTTGTCGGGTGAACTAATGATACAGAAACACAAGGGTTCACTGTCGGGTGAACTAATGATACACTGTCAAATAATCGAAAGCAGATTGCCCCACCTGCAGGTCCTTACGCTTCTCCTCCAGGGTCTCCAAGTCGGCCACCCGCTGCTGTTCCGCGCGCGCGTGCATTGCCAGCACCTGCGCCTCCAGCTCGCCCTTCACGTCTTCCGCCTTGCGACTTGAATCCGTCTCCTCCTTGGCCATTCTCTGCATGTCCCCCAACTCTAGGCTCTCCTGCTCCGCCGCACGCGACGGCAGCTTGCGCCGCTCCTCTTGCATCGCCGCCGCGTCGCGCTCCAGCTGCGCGCGCTTCTCCGCCGTGCTGGAGCCCGCCCGGCAACATACACAGCGCCAATGCACAAACACGCTCGCGCCAGTTTCTGCTGAATTCGTATTCCAGAGGAAATCGTATCCTGTGCACATTGAAGCTACCTGACTCATAAATCGCCACTCAACCAGGAAAGCTCACTTCACAAATCAGCAAGCAAACGAATGGATCCATTAATTTGATCACTTTCCAAGTTGCACGATATCAATCTCGGGGTCTGCGTGCGAGTGTTGGGGCGTGGGAGTTGCGCACGTCAGCTTGCGCCTCTCTAGCTGCTCCTTCAGTCTCTCTGTCTCGGCCTCTCTCTCTTTTTGCACGTCCAAAATCTGCGTCTCTGTGGCTGCAGTGGCCGCCTCCAGCTCCTCCATCGCGCTGTGGAAATCACGAACCGTCGCCTTCTCCTCTTCCTCGTGCTCTGCCTGCAATCCGAACAGCCCGCTCCTACTCAACAGTCGAACCCCAAAAGGAACAAACACCCTAAAACAAGCGCAAAGCACAAGCAAGCGCGTCTGGACGTAGGACCAGTTGTCTAAACACGTCGCGCACTATCCGCATGTGTATAATCACATTTTGTTGGGAAGGGAAGAAAACAATACTGGAGACAAGCCGTTGCAGAGGTCAGGATAAGCGTGTATCGCTTGGCAAGGGTCCCTATTTGTCTGTGTGTGGCCGAGCACAACTGAAACCCCAATGACCTCACGAAACTTCAAAATATCCGCAGCAGAATTAGGCTACTGAGCGATGAACCATTTCCTGTTTCAGGAGACTGTTTTGTCCCCTGCCTCCCTTGATTTCTAGCTTCCACCCAAACGGTGCAGGAATTATGAGCACCCAATGGAGCGCTGAGAACATGACTCGTTGGCGCGGACTGGGAAGTCACCTCAAATTCAAAAAAGTATTGGATTGCATTTATCACACTTGCAATCTGTTAAACATGGCGGCCACGAATACAAGCGGCTGAAGCGATTTATTGATGGCAATGCGGTCGCATGAAAATTGCAGTTCACCCTCAGGTGAACATTGGCAGCAGGCCTGTATGCGGACCACTTCAGAATTGCCAAAAAAAGGACAACAGTGCTGAGGATAAGAAAACCCAAACAGCAAAGGAGTGCGATTCTCTCCAGCCGCTCACCAGGAACTCCTTTTCGTCAATGTCCAGCTGCTTGCTCCGCGCGGCGTACTCGTCGTTGGCTGCCTCGTGGCTGCGCCGGTCCTGGTCCAGCTCCGTCAGCAGGTCCTCCTGAACCAGATCGCGGTGCCTCTTGGCCTCGTCCAGGTTATGGGCGGAGGACTCCATCTGCGCACAAGCCAGCACGCGCCTCCTCGGCCACCAAACATCCTTCAGCAAGCAGGACAAAGCCAATGAGACACGGAGTAAGCTCATGAAACGAATAGGGACCTGGCGGCGATAGTTGCAGTATGGAAGGGGAGTCAAACAACACATCTCTAACTGACGCCACAAGACCATCTTGTGCATTCCAAGTCGCTTGAGTTTGACCTACAGGACATCACAAGCCAAATCCCATGGCACACACAAACAAGTATCATCACGTCGCCGGTTCTGTCACGTTAACGCAGGGGAGTTCGATTGACGCCTCCCCAATCACCGACACACGTCTGATGTCTATGCGAAGTCCGAATGTGGTGATTGTGGGAAATAAAGCATTTTCCCGCTCCCAGTAGAGTAACACAACAGAGCGAGGGGGAGTTACTCAACCTTGGAAATCGCAAAAAAGCGAAACACAGTAAAACAGAATGCGCATGGGAGCACAATCTTCTATCAAAGTATCAATAATGTAAACAACATGTACACACACCAGGTTTGGACAAGGGGGGTCGATTTGTCTGCACTATATGCCACATGACAATGCACAATTAAGCGTTCTGAGTTCCACGTCCTTAACACACTGAGCTAGGACATCGGCACACCTCTTCCAACAGGCGGTTGTAAATTGCCTGGTGCGTTTCAAGCTCCCTGTCCGCAGCGTCCTCCTCCTTGCGCAGCTCCTCGTCCTGCTTGGCATGGTCAGTAATCTCTTTTTCCAGGTCCGCCTGCGCCAGCTCAACCTGCGAGGAATCACACCACAAGCATTTATGCACCCCACAAAACGTTCTTTGAGTTATCCACAGCCGACAAATTCTTGATAACCTGTGTGTTTGCCAATATTTGAAGCATCAACATTTCAATGAGTCAGCATCAAGCCAGCAAAGTCAGCATCCACCATTTGCTACATAACATAGACAATATGATATACACATATCATATCCGAATCGCAAGACTCTGCAGCGGCTGCAGGACACCCCTATAGAACACAGCCAGATGTGTCTGCAATCAACAGAATAATCATCAAGAAAGTGATCCGTGCATCTGTGTTGTTGACATCCACTATCAGTGCTCGGGTTATCATGTGAACGTAAATTTATCGGAAATCAAATCTCCCCACAGCCTTCAGCCAAGCACGTACTAAGCCGCCGAAGTAAATCTTGAGACACAAAACCAAGCCCCATCGCTCGCTGCCCTGTGTCTTGCACTACAGGGTGTTGCCCCCAATAGATTTATGATATCCCTCACCAAAGTGACGATCCATGATTCCGTCTTTGATGGCCTGACCAACCCAGCTTCTCCCATGAAATCATCCTTGAGTTCGCTGCATGTGGTAGCGGCCCTACTTCCAATCAACTACAGCACGCTGCTACCTCATTGCAAGCGGATTCGGTTCACCAGACTGAGGCTGAATCAAGTCGAGGCGACTAAGGCCAAGAAAGCTCAATTGAAGGATTGCAACACGTGCGGACGTGAACAGCGTGTCCCAGTGCACAACACGACCATGCGACTAGGCGACAAAGTTCATGCCAATATATCCCGTCGCCCCACTAGCGGCCCAACATGCTGGTTGTCCTGAAAAATAGTTCATGCATTCTTTGTGAACGCAGATTAGCCTCCAGTACAGCAATACTGTTTTGGGATGTGTTCCTTCCCCTGGCCCACCTGGGTCTTGAGTTCCTGCGTGAGCTGCCTTATCTTGGCCTCTTGCAGCTTGGTCCAATCCTCAAACTTTTTGTCGTCCTCCGCCTTGAGCGCGTCGTACTGGGCGTTGATCTGCGCACCGCTCACCGATCCCCACCATGCCAACAATTACCAACCAGCAGCGCAAAACATTGTCGGATTCATCATGATGACAGGTAACACAGGCACCCATACTTGTCTGCATCTCCGTGTATCGACATACAGCACTTCCGCGTAGCACAATCAGGTGCACTTCAGTCACGATTGCGGGACCAAATCGAAAACCAACAGGTTTGATCATCCGCTTGAATAGTAAATGAAATTTTTTATTCGTTCAACTGTGAGGTTCAGCTGTGGTAAAACATCCCAACAAACAGAAGCTAACATGCGCTCTGGTACACAAGTATGCGCAAGCTCACACACAAACAGGCACAACGCGGGCGCACTTTGGCCTCGATCTCTGCATCCTGCTTGTTCTTGAGCTGGAGCTCGGCTTTGTACTCCTCCTCCAGACCCTTCCGATCCTCCAGTAGCCGCCTCTTCTCTCTGGAGGTGAGGGGTTGGGGTGCAGGCAGGGATTTCAAAATATGGACCTCCATTCCCAACCTCCAGAACCAGCGTGCCCTCAATGGTCATCACAAACCAAAGCCGGATACTCGGGATCAAAAACATCGCAGCGCATAAAAAACAAGTATCCAACATACAAAAATGCTGACATGGGCGTCCGAAAGCGACTAGCCAACGAACACCGCCTACCAAAGAGAAAGCCCTCAACTTCACCATCAGGCAAGCTTGCTGATTTGGGCGGACTGGGGCGAGGGAAAGGTCTTGTGACCGGATTTTGCACTACGACATGTTGTAAGGCGTAGACTCTACGCCGTAATGCTGGATACGGCCGCAGTAAATTTTCTCTTTGCATTGGCAGTAAGTTCGGGAGCACACTTCGTGATGAGTATCGTGCATGGTGGGCAGTCATCAATACTCCTTGCCCATGTAGCCCATGGTCATAATGATCTGCATTGGCAGAACTCCTCAATTCGCCAGAAGCCACGGCGGTTGGCGTGATCGCTCCCTAACCAGAAGAGATCCGCCCGCCGAAGTTACTATCGATCAACCACATCCCAAGCCAGATATCTCCTACACCGGAGCTGAGCCCAAGACCCTAGCTGTTAGAGTCTTCCGCTGTTGCAATAGAGGCATCCAGAGTGAGTTGGGTTGTACTCGAGGGCTAGGGGGTATGGCACTCACTTGGTGCTGACAGCGCGCACGCGTTTCAGCGCCACCTCCTTCTTGTGCAGCTCCGCCAGATCAGCAGCTCGAGCCTGCTCCTGTGCCAATCGCTCCGCCTCTGCAGCCTGCTCATCCTCCAGCAGCTCCGCATACGCCCTGTCCCCGTCGCAACCTCATCCGTGAAATCCTTCATGAAACTCGCGCTTCAAATATAAAAACAAATACATCATCCAGGTTGCACAAGGTTTCTGTGTAGCAGGTGCATGCGCACAGCACTACATGCAGCTAATGCGGCACCTTCCGTTTCGATGCCCATAGACGACATACGATTGTAACGCATGTACGGGGATCGTCAAACACGACAGCAGAATCCGTTCTCCTCACAAGGGCAGTAGTCGTTAGTTCTTTCGATTCAATAAATATTTCAATAAAATTGCTCCATAGAATCATGATTCCATTGTTCTCAGGATACGCCAATATGCAGCATATCGGATTCGTCTCCATCTCGGGCTAGTCCACGATGGAAAGTGATATTCCACGCTCCTCCCGAGATTCGCACCATGCAATTTGTTGAAGGCACGGCGCTTACACATGACAGCCGCCGTGGGCGAGTCGCACCTCCTTTCTCATCCTCGTCATGTGCATGACCCACAAGCACACGCACTTGGTAGCAGTCTTATGTTTGCATTCATCGGGAACTACCCAAAAGCTACAACCGAACAAGTTCCAGACGCCCGTATCTATTGCTGCGCCAAGAGAACAGGATTCATGTATCATTATTGAATAGTGTGGAAGTGAGTGTAAGCACCGTGTCAGGTGCAGCATCTTGACCCTGCTTCTGGCCACATCGCACACACTTGTTACCTGGACACAACTTCAAGTCCAGAAGGTTGATGTCACTTACAAGACACCATGCAAGTCCCCACGATGCTGACAAAACCGTTCATACTGTATTTACCCGCCCTACCAAATCTAGGCACCTCGGATTTCAATAGACACCATAGCAGGTATGTAGACTGCTGTGTTTGCGGACGCGTTCGATTCTCTAGGACCCTGTCGAGAGTCGAGAGCTGTCCACCAAGACTCAGGCGAGCCCGCTGCAATGTTCTGCACTCTTCAACATCACTACGTTGCGAAGATTAATAAGTATACCTAGACATGGGGAACAAGACGCGTTCCCAACCCAACTAGATCATGAAAAGTTACATGCCAACAGATTGTCCTTTCACACCCTCTTCCGAGCACGCTGCAATGCTGAAGAATGAAGCCCGGATCTCGAAACATTGGGAGTGACTTTGTTGACGCACTCAAGCAAGCAAATATATGGACGTCATACATGTGCATGCAAGCATCAAAACCACACCCATAACCAGGCTGATACGCAGACAGAAAGCTGCAGAAAATTCTTTGCCGCTTCTGGTCAAGCAGCGTACCTCTGGCGACGCTCATACTCTATTCGAGATTTCTGCAGGATGAGTTCGATGGAAACCTCCAGCGCCTCGCGCGCAGCCTGCGACTCTGGCACCGGGTCCTGCTCCTCCAGCTCCGTCTGCAAGGCGTATGCCTGAGACCGAGACAAAGCTTCAGCAGAACAGCTGGAGAGTTTACGCCGCGGGCGCTTGTGGACAGCCTCGCTCACTCAGTCGCGCATTAAGACATGGACGCGTCGCACCGTCCCCGCTGGGAACGTCAGCGGCTACGGTTGAAAATAAACACATTCATAAAGGAAAGCAGACGACTCCGAGTGGACGTCGGCTCGTTGGGCTCCACGATATGTGCTGTAGCGTGTGTGTCTAACCCGGTGTGTGCATTCCAAAAATATCTTGCAAAATGGTAGGTTTTTGTATGAGCCTTGGTCAACATGGCTTTCCACCAAGTGCGCAGGGTCCGTGTTCCAATGTGTACACTGGGAAGTAGACTCTTGCCACCAGGCAGATAGCCATGTCACATATACACATGCATACATTCTGAGACCAAGCACACACAAAATGTTGGATCCATGCAGAATCATCGAATCAGAACTTGCAAAATGTCGTCCTTAGACCTTACACCCTGATGTTGCACTGTTGAAGATAGACAACCTCAAGCATGCCTTTGACATGACATAGTGTCCCGAGTCGTAAACTTTTATGGGAAATGTTTCGTTTGCGACTGCCAACTCAAGAGAAGCGGTTCCGCATGACCTTGTCTCCGCCGAACATTGTTTGTGCGCATCTGGGAGAGTAAAACACTTGCTGTAGGGTTTGTTTCGAATGAGAGGGGACAAAACAAACGGAACGAGGCATTGACACCATCAGATAGTGTAACCAGACTGATTGAAGGCGATTGAATGCATAAATTTAAAAGCGGATGACCCTTACCAGTTGGGCTTGAAGCCACATCAATTAGTCACATAAGGGAATTCCATAACCTGGCAACACCACTCCATGGAACAGTGCACCGAGCCTACCACATATCTACAGACGCAAAACCTAGATCCTGCAACATGCTCCCTGCAGGACCAAAATCAAAGTCCTCGCAGAGAAACTGTCATGTACACCCAGGCAACCACGTTGACCACATTCCTATGTGGACAAGTAATCACTCCAAGACCTACATCGAATGAAAGCTCCCGCTGTTAGCGCACCTCCAGGGGTGTGTATCCAAGACACGTTGCATGAGTAGCGTATTCAAAACAAAATGACAATAATTCAAGAAAGAAACATTGAAAAAAATTCTGACTTAACCCATCATCTGTCAGCAAGTGTGTCAAAACTAAGTTCTCCTGTACATTAATGTTCAATCACTTCAATGACGGAATTTACAAGATTGACCAAAATGTACCTAACAACAATATCAGGTAACATAAATCTATGGGGACATGACCCTTTCCCAAAGGGCAGTAGGCCATGTCAACGGAATCACAGCTACAATGTATCGGTGCATAGTGTACATTTCAACGCTCGCGTATTGTGCCAGAACTTGAACGTATGTGGGCTCACTAAATTAGGTTTACCAATTGGTTGCATGAAACTCACGATGATAAAACTGCTGCACATGCAAATTGAAGCAAACACATAATGATGCGACATATTGCATGATTCATGTTGTTCATCATGCAATATTTACACAGACTACAGACTGACAGCTACCTGTTAGGAAGCAAATACAAGTATATTTCAACGGTGTAAGAACATGAGGGAATCTTGGCATATGCTAGCGCGTGAGCCTCTCTTTCTTGTTCGTTTTCATTCTTACTTCAATAATATGGGTTTATCAAACTGTAAGCGTTTTTTAATCCGACATGCTGCTAGCGTACACGCTTTGGAATAGCTGTGAACAAAGCTTCGGATGTGCGACAACTATCGGTGCATACACGCAAGTGACCAACTATATATTATCAAACACACGGCTTGTTTGTTTCACATGGATTTGCACAGATCAGCAGGCTGTTTCGATGGGGTTGATAAGGTATATTCTCCTTTGATCCGATGATAAATGTGTTGACTGATACAAGGGTTATGAAGGATGCTTTGTACAGCTGTAGAACTAGGCACACGACTCAGTTAACATGATTTCTTGCCCGCTGGGTGAGGGTCAAATCCCGATTACAACACAGAGGATCAACACCCAGCATACACACTTTCGAGTGAGTGCAAGTGGAGTACACCTTTGCCGACGCATCGCAGAGCAGGTAGAAGATTTCGGGCATGTCATCCTTGAAGTCAGGCCACTCTGCAACCTCCTGCCCCAAAATCTCCTGCCCTTGAACAGGCTCAAGACTCGCCCGGGGGACAGGATCTAGTTCCGCTCCCATGTCTCAAAGCTATATGAGTATCCAGGCAAGCTGATGAACACACCCTACACTCGCCGCATGCTGCTCACCTGCATACGAAAAGCTTTTTGTGGAAATTGTCACACCAAGTGGTGACTGCTATGAACAGTTGCTGGTAAATTAACACATTCTATGCGTTCTGGGAATGTTCATGAGCAAGTGCTGGAAAATCTCTGATCACGAAAGCACAACAAGACTACGACTCAAATGGATTTTTCACGAAGGCTAAGATTAGTCTCTGCGTACACGAGACTGATACATACTAGTCTGGACAAATAGCGAGAACATGAAACACACAGAGTGTGTCCCAATTGTGCCGGAAAACGAAACTTGTTGGGCTCCCGAAACCCAATGAATCAAATCTTTCATACTGACACGGGAATATCAAGATGCAACTCAAATGATGACGCTGCACGCAAGACATACTCCTGAGCAG
>NHOP01000887.1:0-12509 GCA_018697155.1 Pyramimonas parkeae | reverse complement strand
CTGCGTATTGGCACCAAAGAGCTTAGTATTGAAATCGGAAGAGTGTATGGTGTGATGTGTACAGGCTTCGGAGACTGGGCAGGAGGCCTTCTTAATCATGACGCATACGGCAGAACTGGTGTGTTTTCAATGGCATGCGAACATGTCGAACAAATTCATGCGATGATTATCTCTACGATTTCGGCAGCGCCCCTGGGAAACCATAATGTCAATCATTGGAACAAACGTGCTTGAATCTGCTGCTGTAGTTAACCTGTGCCTTTTCCAAGGCATGTGTCTTATGCTGCTTGTCTTGTAATTGTTAGTCGCTGTGCTTTTGGTGCGACATGTGCTTGTGGCAACTGATAGAGTAGAATATATGATGCCTATCCGACAGATAATGGTGGGAAATTGTATCGTCATGCTTCACGAATCGTGGAGCTAACAATCCACTTTGATCAAAGCAGATTGCAAGTTGTTCGGCTTTTCTGGATGTTATCTGTTGGTATGAATTCGAACACAGAGCATCCCCAATGAGTATTTTGTGTTCGTTGTTGCCTATTGCCGCCAAGCATCATGCCGGTATGACAATCTGGTTCAGGAATATGACACATGCACGATGACATCAGCAATGAAGACAAACACTTTCACGAAGTCTGTTTAGTGTTCTGAAACATGCATGCGAGTGAAAATGTCTGCAGCATAGAGAATTCGATTATATTACTGCAACATAACATACAACGTTATACTTCTGTCGTTTTCCATATGGGGGAACGGGTGGGGTGCGTTTGATTGGAATGATGAAAGAGTGCTGTGATGTTTATTTCCCGGTTGATGTAGTACCGGGTTTGGCCAATGCTCCATATTCATTTGTGTCGATCTGATATCATTGTCAGATCCGCAAATACTACATCTGGTTACGCAATATCTATCATGCACTATTGGACACGCCGCCTAGTATGGTGGATATGTCAGCGGCTATCACTATCATTTTAGTTCACAACGTAGATCGTGGAGGACGTAGTCTAAAGAATCAAGTGGGTTGCACTGTGGTTATTCCCGGATGTGTTTGGATCATGCAGCAACATTTCAGAAAGTGATCCATCCACCATCTGCTGTGTGATGCGCACACGTTGCCATGGGAAATGTTGGTACCATGGATGATCATCACCATGGACTATGTCATCGCCATAGGAAAGTCTTCGCTCATCTGATCTTGCACATGTTTACCCAATCTCCTCCACAGATCTTGTTTGTCCTTCTTGTCGTCCTCTGTCTGGCCCTCCTTTTGCGTTGCCTACGTCCCAGTTGGATCCTCCTCGTTGTATTTAACCATTGACCACCTCCTCCGTGCCTGTGTTCGTCCTCATCCTAGCTCTGTTGTTGGGCAATCATACACAGCCCCTCTCTTGACTGTTTTGATTTGCCGTTTACCAAGCTATAAGTGATATTTTGCCTTTTATCAAGCTCTATGAGTGTTTCCCTTTGTTCACTGCAGCTTTGTTTTCAACCGTTTGACTCCTTATCTGTGTCGTTTTCGGTCCTTCTCGTTTTCCTCCGTCATTGCACAATCATTTGCAGTCCACTTCGCAACCGTATTCTCGGCCACTCGTCAGGCTGGAGGTTGAAAACATTGTCTTCTGGTCTTCGTGCGCGTCGTCAAAGTCATGCAGCTGAGCGGATATCGAACTTTGCTACCTCGCTGCTTCGCTGCTTTCTCTTCTTTCTCCATGTTGGGAGCTCCACAAGAGTTTGGCAAGATGGATTGCGGCAATGTCATGATGCTCGCCGCTATAGGAATTTGCGGACATGATACCGTTTCATGAACGAAACAATGTTTCGTTCATGAAAGCAACTAGGGCTTCTTGGACAGCACAGGTAAAACAGGCCGATATAAAAGTTGCGACCCCGAAAATTCCGAGTCAAAATAAAAAAAAATTGGCTGCCCAAGCTCACAGATTTTGAGCCAACATGACTTGCAATCTGAAATCTGCACAAGCTACACGGCCTGTACATAGTGCGGAGAAACCTCATGACCTCTGAATTAGTATGCAGTCTCCCATTCGGGGGACGGGTGGGCTATGTTGGATTTCAACAATAATTGATTGATATGACGGTTGATTCCGTGTTCATATGCTAGGGAGATTTTCCGATATCGCACACATATATGTACTGAGGTGATTGTATTGTCAAACCCACAAATACTACATTTGGCTACAAAATCGACATTGACCACAAGTATGACAATAACAGTGAAACATGCAAATGATTGACAATATCCCGGACAGTTCGCCCTGCTATTTACATGCATGTGTGATTTCAGCACCATAGTGTTTCATGGTACGCAGGTTTCCGACATGTCTCTTGTTGAGACCGAACCGAAGAAAGAAAAGGGGGGGCAAAAAGTATCCATGATGTTAAGGAGCACATACAAATCGCCAAAAGGAAAGGAATCGAGGAGGGCAAGTGAGTTGTTGGAAGTTTCGTCAGATGATGATGAGAATGACGTATCCAATAATGAAGAGGAGGAGCAGGAAGAGCCACAAAAACAGAAACCACACAAGCATTAGCTTGATATATATTTTTTTTTGCGACTTGAAGTTTCAATGACTCTTGTTGATGAAGTAGTGATGGATTCGGCGTTTATACTGTGGGAACATACTGTCAGTGATTTGGATTGGGAGCCATGAATTATACCCAATTTCATGGTGATGATCTATTGATGGGAAGAAAGTGGGCTTATCAACAAGTAGTTATTGGGTCAAATTGTAGCATCGTTGCACTCTGTAACTTGTGCAATGTTCACACTGTTTACGAGTTGTCGGCATGTCGGTCGACCGTTCGGCCCCCAACATGGATTGATTGCAAAGGTTATTGGATTATCAAAGACTATACTGAGTCATGCTGGAACAGCGAGTGCTCATGCCGATCGCATAAGCAATCGGCATGACATGTTGGTGAAGAGGGTGTTTTCAGGCACGTGTCCATTATGTATGGCGCAATGATTTCTTCGCTTGGTGACAAGGAATTGGGTGTTGAGTATTCACAATGATATAGAGATTTGAGCATGTAATTCCTGGGACGCAAAGTGATCCCCTTGCGTGATTCCCTATCATAAATCGTAGCAAAGTTGAGCTAAGGTTGAGGATAGGGTTCAGGGTACGGATAGACTAGGTAATATCTCGGTGTTTGACATCTTTTAGTGTGAATGCACTGCCCCAATGATTTTCGCCTCTGGTGGGTACAGGCCCCACCTGATTATAGGTGAAGGCCACGCCCGTGGCTGGTGTGAACTCTTTTCACCCCGAACCGACCCTCCGTGTTAAGCGTGTTCACTATTATTGTTTTCATCATCAACAGTATTGTCATCATCATTATTGTGGATAGCCTCGTCGCTTAATCGGTAGGGGCGGCGGCGATCATATATTTCTGTCATTGTTTTTCAACTTCCTGCTTTAAAGCCCGCTGATCAAGCTCCAATGCATGCAGAAAACATTTTTACTGTTGAAAATACCGTTGTTGCTTTGGTGAATGTTCAATCTTTTGAAATCCTCTGTACACGCGCATTCTTGCGGAGAGCCCAAGATTTGCGAAGATGGAGAATCCTGTGCGTTACACCTCTCGTCGCCATGTCCCCACGACGCGTCATTTCAGGGTCGTGCGCATTCAATATTCGCGTAAGAGTTCAACTCGATTTTTGCAACGGAAGGTCTTCAAATAATTGAAATATGGATCTGTTTCCCCTTAACTACCCTGGATTGTACGAATGATCGAGTCGCAGCACGACAACGACTGTTGCAATGATGCACACCAACTGCACACGACCTTCTAACAATCGCCGTCTGCAACGATTACAAAACATGATAACGATTGACGACAATCTAACTTGCTCTGATGATAACCCACAACTTCAACGACTTTCACAATTTCACCTTATGAAGTGCGATGACTACGAGGCCCACGACTGTGTATTAGCTACCCAATCCCACTATTGGATGGAAAAGGCTGAGCATAATCTGCATAGACTTGTAAATGCGATGCAATTGACGACGGCCGACCTTTCTCAGATGAAATTTCGGAACTTCGGCGACTCTTCATGCTCACCCTATGACCAAGGACAAGAGCCATGACGACAATCCAGCGGGTTCATCAACAAGTAGCTGCAGAGCTGCACATTGTTCAAACTGACTTGCTCGCACGACCACAGTCGGCGATGATCCAACTTATATCTTGCGATAATCCATGTGACGGCAGGTGCTGCTTGCTGTGGCAAGGAGCAGCAGAAGTGCGAGTACATGAGAAAAGTTGGACTTTGATGTATATGCCTTGTGCAGTTGTGAACCAAATAGTTGATAGTTCGAGGCCGGTCCGTATTCCTTGGTATTGCTGCAAAGCCAAGCAATTGAGAGAACTATTGGCGAATCTTGATACAAGAAGTGTGTCGTGTGTGTCAGGTGTGTGGACCTTTCTTGTTCAGTCTCCCGTCTCAAGCGTCTCATATAGCAGTTCGTTGTTGCCAGTGGTGGGACCCATGTGTCGAACATGCGAACGTCTTTTTGTGATCATCTTCGTATGATTCCGAGCACCGTACTTGATCCACCTTACACGACAGTGACCCTGAAGTGAAGGTGTATGTGTGTCAGTCGTACCCGATATTGCATTGATACTAGTACCAAGAACATATCGATCCTTTCAATACGACTCTAGGGCATCATTCAGCAAGCTTCTCATAGGCTGATGAACCAGCCAACAAGGGGAACATGTCAGAAGAACGGCGATACATTCCGTTCATCTATCCTACAATAGCATATCCTACAATTCAGGCTGCGGAGACTTTCAGAACAATCTGCTACCATATGATCATGGTGATCACCTTTTAATAGGTCGTTCGCATAAAGACAGCTACTGTTGAACTTGGATATGGACGATGTGCAATAAACATCGGAGGCGCGTGCACTTCAAGCATCTCGCGCACGCAAGCGCGGACAATGCACGGCAGAGGAAGTGGATTGGGTAGATTTTGCACCGCATCATGCGAGTCGAACACACGAGGAGAAAGTCGAACGGTGATTAATCTTACAATCCAAGACATGATACACTTTGGTAGCGTGATATCCGACACGAGCACAAGCAAGATGTATGATTACATAAACTGTGATGTGGTTGTCCGAGCGACTCTAGCACCATGTCGAGCGAATCGTGAAGATCTTCCATATCAAGCGCACGCCATTGGTGTGGTTTTAGGTGTTCATATTGTTGACAATACATATTTGATGGAGTATGCATTAGTATTGAGTGATCACAGATTTGAGATATTCACAAGCAACTTCATCCATGTCAAGATACTAGATCGAAAGATTCTCATGCATGGAATAAATGCATCGATTGCAAAAGCAACCACCGTTGTGCTACTCAGATTCTTTTGCCAACTCGTACGATTGTATCGATTCCGATGCCCCATATCAGTTCGGATGTTAGTTGGGTTCGTGTTTCTCGCACAGACTTGTGAGAAACACGGACCTGACCACCTCAGTGGAGTCTGAGAAAAGAACTCCATTTGAACAGCAACCAAAATGTGAAGTAGGGTGCTTTGCCCTTATTGTCTTGCGGCACTACATATGGGCCGCATTCAGATCGGGTGCAGCTATGCATATTGGCAACACTAATGAAATAAGTTCACCCACGTGTGTAAAACACAATCGCTAAGGAAGTGTATTCGTCGTTGAAGAGCATACTTCATCAATTAATACCCCATGTGGGATGAAAAGTGGTTGACTTTTTCAGAGCTAAGGGTAATTCGGGCGCATCACTACTTTCGCTGCTCCATCGATCAGGATGACTTTGCAGTTTCCCTCACAATTATTGTGCTTTTGTCAGCCAAAACCGCTGCCAGAGTATCCGTACTTGGGATTTTTGGTTGATCACCATTGAAGATCCCCCTCCTGCCTGACTGGCATGGTGGCGGAGCAAAATCTATCGATTCCAATTCCACGGCCGTTCATTGCTCACGCAACGGTGTGCGAGGCACTTGACGTACAAGGTATTATTGTGTCTGCTATATTGTCTTCAATCAACCGCTGTAGCAAGTACCCTCGTGTGACCGGCACGCCAAAGGTGATCATAACACTAAGATGATAAGAATTTTTGATCAAATCGCCGCTATGGATATCAATTTGTTTTTGGGGGAAGACACGAGGCGAACCGCTCTCGTTGCAAGTTCCTTTTGATTTCAGGGAACGCCATTCGAACTTCAACACACGCTAGTCTACTTTACTGGGCTAGGATAGTAAAAGGTAAATGCGACGTCATAGCCTGTCAACATGTGAAATCAAAGATCACATGAACAACCGGTACTAAGACCATCACTGTAGTATCAGATGCGCATGCACTCTCTAACATTCAAGTGTATCGTAGCATGTCTGATTCATTGGAATTTGCATGTCCATCTTTTGGACACAACTAATGTCCCATGCAATTATGGACTGCCACAAGTTGATAGATTCACCATACGACGTTGTAGCTGATGTAGCTAACACAACCAATGTTCAAACTGGCAATGTATGATTCATCCAATAATTCTTACCGCACCTCCATGTAGACGCCCTTTGGCGATGACCGGACCAATGTCATAATAAGTGACAAGAATGAAATACTTACCTCCATACTTGTCTGCACTTGCAACGTTTCGTGCTGATGTGTAAGTTAGAATGATCCGCAATAAATATTCATAAGCGTTCCATGTTGATTGAGGCGCTATCATATTCAAACTCAACACAGTATCAGACTTGTGTGGCGAGTACTTTTTATGCCACTTGTCCAACCACACGAGCTGCTCTTGAGCATGTCTTGCTTGTGGCGAATCAGATGTTGTCCATGGGAAAAGTTTGAATACAAATATCATAAATATTCAATGCTTCAGTAGGGCTTTGAAAACTCGTTAAGGATACAAAAACTGTGATAAAACAACATGTTTGGACGGTAATAATCTCATGTCACGAGTTCCCTTGTTTCCAAAGGCGAGGTGTATGCCTCCAGTCAACTTACAGACATGTGCTTCTCAAAGTATACGAGGCAATGGACATGACAATAAAAGCATTGTTCGATGGAAATACATGTTTAACATCTGTCACCGTGATCGTGTGCTGATGGGAAGGGCAATTCCGCCATCTGGTTGCCAACAGATTGCAACACTACACACAATAGTTGCTATTGATGGGCGCATATGTCCTCACAACAAAAGCTCATGTTCCACAACCAAAAGATGAATCCAAATGTTGCGAGCGCCTTCACTTGAAAGTATGTGAGCCATGAAGTGTTTTTGAAATGTGTGATGATGTTATAAACACTCCTTCTCAAGCAGCATTCTCCACCCTGGCCTTGGATTGTTGGTCCATCAGAAGCACACATTTCTTTAGAAGGGTTTCTGGCTTGTCATGTACATTTGATACAGCTTTGGACACGATGCACCTATGGAACACGCACATACAAGTTAGCATTCAGATTGACACATGCGTCGACTGCACCAAATAGAACACTCGGCTGACATACGTTCAGTGGCAACATGCAACATAAAAGAATCTTGAGTTGTAAAACAGAAAGATGAAGTGCTAGGTCAAATCAAATCTGACGGCAAAAAAGCTAAGCTACGACAACACCCTGCTCTTTGAAACAGAAACATGTTGAGTCACAATAAATTCCCATGAAACATACAATGGATACTTTGTATGTTTCACACACACCAGTACTCTCCATGACGGGGCTCAGCAGCACTGTGTCGCTTAAGCAAATCCTCCTGTTGCTCCTTGGTTCCATGTTGACACTCAAACTTGTAATATTGCGCCCAGAAGTCCCCGATGTCTGGATTTAATGTAACGGCTCGATTCAACCAATTCCTTGCTTTCTCTACCTGTTCCATGATTCATCAGGATTGTCGTCAAGACATTGTACCCATGACGCCATTAGCGCAGATATTCTTCATAAGTTCTATGGTTTCTGCAAGGACATCAAGTACAAATTTGGCTTGAGGCAACATCGCTGTGGCTCGCCCACGGATATGCTCCACAAAACTCATTCACCGCTCCTGCAAAACTCGCTGGATGGTAAACGCATCTGTACTGTACTGCTTAAAAATCCGCTGCCACCTGCTGACAATGAGTATTCTTTCAAGGCGTTGAAATGCGTTAAAGTTTCCACCGACCAGCGAAGTTGCGCGTCACAATCATACTCCGTACACAAGCATGCTGAAGCCAGGGTACAATGTGTGTGATCACTTTATGATCGCTACGTTGAGGATCATTTGGTACATTATCTCAGTAAGTTGCACACCTGACAAAATCCATTTTAGGCATACCAAGCTGTGTGCAATACTAGGAAGGTATGTGGCTGGGTGGTTTTATCACCTTACGATCGTGCCAGAAGAGTTGAGCAACAGCTGCAATCACGTGTGGGTCATTGTCGCAGCGGCGGAGCGCGTCCACTGACTTGGATTTGCGTTGTGGCCGAGGTGCCATAGAAACACACTCCGCCCATAAGATCCCGCTGTTGGCGCACTCCTGCAATGCTTTGGCCTGCTCGAGCCAACATCATCCCATAGCCATATTCAGAACAAAAAAATAGAGAAAAAAACAAAATATAAAATCACTTACCGCTCATTGAATAAAAACAAGCATGTTGATACATTGTCCCACATCGATCATAATGCCATTGCGTGATTGATGTTTGTGCTGATAAAATGTTCAACACCACCACGCCAGGGGCGCACATCCTGCCTCAGAAAAGGCTCACCTTACATGGCAGAGCTGTGCAAGTGGTCCTTAGACAATGATTCGCGAAGTCTGGAAGTTGTAGTAGGCACAAGCACAGGAACGCTGCCTCCATAATGTGAGGTGAAAATCCAAAAAAAATTAACAAATAAATAATGATAATAATAATAATAATAATAATAATAATAACAACAACATCAATAATAATGATATTATTAACAATAATAATGATAAGAATAATAATGAAAATAAACAAAAATAAAACAAAAAAAAACAAAACAAAAAAAAACCTCCAGAGGCTCAACTAACTGTACTTTTCAAGATTTCCAATTGGAAATATTGACTGCTAGTTTTTTGAGAGTCTATGGAAAACACGGCATTTATTCAGAATCATGTGCTACATGTACACATGGGTAATTGTTGTACAACCTGAGAATCTCGCGTAAACAACAAACCACATATATATGTATATATGACGCTTCAACCAGCTTTTCTTGTTGATCGCGTTTGTCGAAGTGTATCCATTTGATTTTCAATCCAAGCTGTAGTAGACATGCTTGATCACAACTGCGAACAAACCTTCGGAGGTGCACCAACAAGCAGGGCTAGTGGGCCGGCAATCGAATGCATTCGAAACACACAGAAAGTGTGTGTCACATGGATCTGCAAAGATCAGCAAACTATCCTGAAGGGAATGGCGAGACATGTTCTCCTTGAACCACACAACACGTGTTTGATATGATGCAAGGTTTTGAAGGTTGCCCTGTGCACTGATAGAACTCAGCGAGCGATTCAGTTGACATGGCTCGCCCTCCCTGAGAAAGGGTCATGTCCCTATATATATGCAATACACTGATAGAACTTAGCGAGCGATTTAGTTGACATGGCTCCCCGCACTTGTGGTAAGGGTCATGTCCCCACATATATATGCAGCACGCTTTCTCTTTGTTGAAAACCCTGATATCTTGCGCGCAACCCCATAGAAGTGTGAGCGATACTTGATGATCCTTCAACTCAAAATTACTGGAACCACGGGCCTCCGTTGGATATGTAATGAGGATTATCACCATAAGGCTCTCAGCGGCCTTCATGCTGTTATTTCGCAGCTCAGTGCGTACGGCAAGCAGCCAAAGCATGGGGTTCTTGGGGTTCTTAAGCCGGGCCTGCTCCAGAAGCGCACGGGCCTTGGCGCTGCACATTCATCCACACACACATGTCAAATACATACACACAAGCTGGATGTGGATAATACGGGATGCATACCATAGGATGAGCGCATTATGTGCACGCATGTGGCTTCCTTAGTGTGACGTTTCATAGAGCAATTGGTCGAAACTGCATGAATAAATTCTTTACTTCCTTCATATGGCCGTCCAATCCTCGTGGTATGGACTATTGTAAGGGGGAAACATATGGTATACACACACAGCTACTGACGGATGCTTGAAGCAACAGAGCATCGGACGAGAATCCCCAAAGCCGTCGGAACAATCCCAATGTGGGAGAATTTGCTTAATCTAATGATCCATCATTAGATGAAGATATGTTGACTGGCAGTCACAACTGAATGGCTAGTGATTTGATACCAACACAAGAAAAATCATAACAATTTTTTAGATGACCATCTGATTTCTGTCTGGATAAAGTCTTCGCCACACACAAACACCCGTGTGGGTGCGTTTTGAAAATCAAAGATAAAGAGCACCTAGAGTAGAACCCATGATCTCTAGGCTCACAACTTGTCTGACCAAGCAAGCAGTTCCTGGATTCTATAGTTCGGTTATTATAACCGAACTATAGAATCCAGATAGAATCTAGATAACTCTCAAAAGTTATCCAAGTATCTAGCATGTGCTATGCTAGCCCAGCAGGAAAAACCATCTTGCAAAGCATCAATCCAACAAAAGGCCCATCTTGCCGTCACATTCTATGAGAAGCTCGATTCGTACCTTCACAACATACAAACATTTCCAGTTCAATACGCCTGATTCATAGCTTACAGCGTCTCATGAAAACAAATCGAGAATTGTCAAATCATCAAAGCTTGGATCATCCACCCTTCCCATTCTGGAAACATCGTGGTCCCACAATAGGAATGGTGAAAGTCATTGCAATGGCACTCAAGGCCTGAAGATCCTTAGAAAGCAAAACAATTTCATAGCTACAGCTCCGCAACTTCGATTGACAAACGCAGGCGCTGTTGCACACAGATACGCGGCGAGGCTTCAATGCTCCAGCGGTCTTCTTCTCACTTCAAGCTTTACAAAAGGGCCGCGTACACTTTCCGGAAAAAAGCGAGGTGACTGCACACGCGATTTCAGGTAAACTTACACGTTCCCTGCAGTCTCCTCCGTGGCCGCGGCAGCCGCCCACAGGGGCACGCACTCCGGGCACTTGCGCAGGCCGAGCGTGTATGCTTCGCGAGCTCCCGCAATGTTGCCCTTCTCCTCCTCCAGCTGGCCCGACATTAGCCACATCTTCCAGCACAGCGGGTACCTGAAGAGCCATCCCACACTCGTAGTCTGTACAGCAGCGCACACACGGTGTACAATTTGCAAGAGCTTCGCTGGGAAGCGGACCCGCGCCACGCTCCGCCGCCTACTGTGTAAGTTTCGAATGCGCCATAGCAAGGAACCCACAACGAAAACAGAGGATGGATTCCTAGAGGCTGCTGGATATGCATGTCTCCACCAAAGTTGTCGTCCTTGTGCCTTGTCGATATAAATGTTCATCGAGCGCAAGAGCATTTGCAATGTGAGTAGGTGCCTTGTCACACCACAGCTAGTGGCGAATTAGATAAGGGCATTCCGCTACCTGCAACGCTGAATCTCCCATGGGATTTTCGGCCAGGGAAAGGGGTGTGTGCATGAGAATGCGCGATACGAGTACGATTACAATTGTCAGTCAGTAATTGACCAGTAGCCCAGTTCATAAACGAGGCTGGCACAGAAGCTGCGGGTTTCGGTTTCGAATCTCTGGTTTGCAAAGGCAGATGATCTGACGAAGAAATGCTGGCTGGGGAGCCTACTTAAGTTACAAAGCACTGTATACTAGAATTGTGGCAGACAAAAGCAGGCTGTGGTCTGTTGAGTCGTATACACGACGTTGAGAAAAACAACTTCATTCGTTGGATCAACATGGCAGTGCTGCAATATGACCAAGCGCAAGCGTTCCTTCCCAAAATCGCTGGTTCATTGGCAGAAAAGCATAGCACTCACTTGGACAAGCCCTGGCGTAGCAACTCCTTTTGCTGCTCCTGGTTGCCCATTGCGCGCTCCACAATCGCACCCTTCATCCACATGCGCTCGGTGCCCCCCTTCTCACGAGCCTGGATTTAGCAACATCCCACCCCCCCAGCACATCGCCAGATTTACATCTTGTGCCTGGACTCTGATACACCCAGGGGACTAGTTCTTTGTAGTATCACCAAATCACATACACGCATACGCGCGCGTGCAAGAGCCTGATATTGTTGTGGACAAACGTCAAAGTGCAGTATTGTCGTACGGAGGTGCTTGCTTAGTTCGTCTTGTTCTTGCTATACCATAGACGCCTCTCTGAGCTAAAAATCAGCAGTGAATAAATCACTTGAATCACTCATTGGATTTGTTGTCGTTCAGAATCGCTAAAAGGCAATAGCACATGACATTTTAGAGTGCTGCCGCAAAAACATCAGTGTGCAAGTGTAAAGTGCAGACACGTACTCTATCACTGCACTCAGTTGTCCTTCTAGCTGGGATGTGAAAGATCACATTCACACAGAATCAA